>CDEZ01021585.1:0-23674 GCA_000826365.1 Acanthamoeba royreba | reverse complement strand
TTCGTTTAGGCGTGTGGGGGTTGGTCAAGTACTACATCATGCCTCTGGTGGTGTATCACTTCTGGGCCTCATCGTTCCTTAAGACCTCCTCGCTGCTGAAGCTCTTGTCCAAGATTGAGAAGAGGTATTCCTTCCGCCCCATCTGTCTGGTCGATGAATCGATACTCACCTTAGTTTTTTTTTGTGTTTACTTCAGCGATCTGGTGACGCTCGCCCATTACAAGTATCCCAAGTGGGTCGAGTTCCTTTCGTGCGAGCTCAACTACGCTATTTCCTCCCTTCACCATTTCACGACCTCCCTCAACGTCGATCTGCCCGCTGAGGCCGAGGCCGAGTCAAAGGACAACCTCAAGGAACGTCGCGTCAAGCCGACTAACCCGATGATCCCGATTTACAACCTCAAGGAAGCCTTCAAGTACCTCAAGGAGTCCACTGCCGAATCTCTATCTGTCCGTCTCGAGGAGTTTGATTTCTTCGCTCTTCTCAAGTCTCGTTCCGGCGAGCTCGTTAACAAGGGCCTGCTTAAGGATGCCACTCAAGCTCGTGATGTCATTGCTGACATGCTCAAGGAAGTCAACTGGGTCACCACCAGCTTCCTTATTATCACTCCGATTCTCGGCCTCGTCGGTCTCATCTACTGTGAGTACCACTGGCAGACCTGGGTGCTCTTCTTCCTGCACTATCTGACCGGCGGAATCGGCATCACCGCTGGTTATCATCGCCTCTTCTCCCACCGCGCCTACTCTGCCCACCCCATCGTACGTACCTTGGTGTACCATGTGGCTGTTTTTCCATGATTCATCACTTAGCTCTTCTGCGTTTGTTGTGCGCTTCTTGCATACAGTTCAAGTACACCCTTCTGTTCTTCGCCACGGGTTGCTTCCAGATGTCGTGCATCGAGTGGTGCAACGACCACAGGGCGCACCATAGGTACACGGACACCGACAAGGACCCCTACACTATCAAGAAGGGCTTTTGGTGGGCCCATGCTGGCTGGCTGATCTGGCACAGGGAGCCTCCCAAGTCCGACGTTAGGGATCTCGAGAGCGATCCCATCATGCGCTTCCAGCACAACTACTACGTGCCCCTGTCCCTCTTCCAGGGTCTTGTTCTGCCTACTCTTATTGCCGGCCTCTGCTGGGGCGACTGGCTGGGAGGTTTCCTGATTGCAGGTAACGCTGTTACTCTCCCTTCCCCTGCCTTTTGTTTGGCCCCGAAACTTACACCCATGATGCGATCGCATGTTAGGTGTTGTGTCGCGTGTGCTTGTACACCACGCCACTTTCTGCGTGAACAGTGTCGCGCACTACTTCGGTTCGTTCACCTACTCCGACCAGCGCACCCCGAGGGACTCGTGGCTGGTGGGCCTCATCACCTTCGGCGAGGGCTATCACAACTTCCACCACGAATTCCCCTATGATTATCGCAACGGTGCCGAGTACCACTCGTTCGATCCGACCAAGTGGCTCATCTGGGCTCTGTCCTGGATCGGCGGTACTTACAGCTTGATGAAGTTCGACAACGAGACCATCGAGAAGGGCAAAGTGCAAATGCTGGAGAAGCAGGTGCGTTCCCCTTAGTGGTGTCGGTTGTCTTGCTCTCTTTTGTGGCCACTGACCGCGATCTCACTACCACGCAGGTCGCGCTACGCCGAGAGTTACTTCACTGGGGCCCACAGCCTGAAACACTGCCCGAGTACACCATGGAGAGGGTTAAGGAAGAGTTCGAGAAGGGAGAGCAGCTCATCGTCGTTGACGGTTTCGTGCACGACCTGCGGACCTTTATCGATGAGCACCCCGCGGGTTCTGCCATCATAAAGCCCTACCTGGGGAAGGACGCCTCTGCAGCCTTCAACGGCACTGTGTACAACCACTCCAACGCGGCCCGCAACATCATCAACACCCTCCGCATCGGCAAGCTGGCGACCGCCCGCCAGGACAAACCCAAGAGCGAGTGATCACACATGCGCACACAACCAGTTTACAGTTCGTGGTGTGGTTTCAGCCTCTCCGCGTTCCAACACGCACGTACACACATTTGCTCTTATTCATGCTTCCCGTTGCAGCGCTTGTCCTTCTTTGTGTTTGCCCTCCCTTCCCAGCCTACACTGGGGCGGCTTTGCAGAACGAAAACCCCGAATTTGCCCCCTGTTTTGTGGCCTGGCATTTGGACCATGTTCGTGCTTGGGGGCGAGATCATACGTGGCATACTAACGCGGTTGCAGGGCGAAAGGACGCCCCACTGTCAGAAAATCCGAGACACGCCACGATAGCACGATGGGTGGCATGCCACAAAGTCTTGCCATGTAGTCTCGGGGCGCTGTCCACCTCTAGCACGGGGCAACGGTAGCAGTTGATTCGCGGGCGTCTGCTTCACGTCAACCCCCACCGATCGGTGATGCCCACAAGTTTTCTTTCCCGCCCACACACCTCCAACATCAGCTCACCGCTTCTTCCCTACGCGAGCGAACAACAAAGAGAGAGCAGGTATGTGCCGCTACGTTCTTCTCCATTTTGCATCGTTTTCGTTTTTTGTAGCGACTATGCTACTGTAATTTTTTTTCGGAGCGAAACTCCTTCGCTTCTCTTTTTCGTTCCTGGCTCGCGACGTCTGTGGTGATGGTCTCCGCAGCTTCGGGGGGTTACACTGGCCTTGTAAAGTGCGGAGTGGCGTTCTCCTTGTTGTTGTGGCGCCAACGGCGAACAAAACTCTTCCCCCAGCCACCTCCCACCCCCCAAAACCCAGGCGCAGCAAGGAACCCTAGTTCCTTGTTCCGTTTGTTGCGGTTTGTGGGACGGCTACATGTCACCGCCGGTGACACGGTGTGGTTGGGATGCACGTTGCAAAGTAACTTCGATTGGTCCACGCGTGGACTCGCGCGGACACAGTTTTCCGTAACCAACCGCCTAACACCTGCCATTTTGCATTCTTCCTCACATCAGCGAGAATGGAGCTGCGCCTGGTACAGCAGACGACGCCCAGGAAGGTCGCCCGGCGAAGGGCCAGCACGTCCGGGCAGCGCAGCCAGGCGGCGGCGGCCGCAGACTTGCCGGTATCAGAGCTGATAGAGTGGAATCGGAGTTACGTGCTCGTCGTCTCCTGTCCTCCTCTTCTACAGAGCGAAGATGGGGAAGAGGACTGCGTCCTGCACGTGGTGCATGCAGCAGCGGTCAAGACCGAAACGAACGGGGCGCAAGATCGCAGGGGCGCGCGCAAGCAAAAGAAGATCAGGAAAGATGAACAGCGAGTGTATGAGGAAGACGAAGAAGATGACGAGGACGAGGAAGAGGATGATCAAGAGGATAAGCGAAAAGATGCCAACAAACGGCGCAAGGGGGGTAGGAAGATGCAAGAGAAAGAGATGAAAACGAGGGGAGACGATCGAGATATTTATTGCACGTGGCGACTGTGGGCGCAGCACAAGCCACCGCGCCAGGCGAACGAAGAGGCAGAGGAAAGTACAGAAATCCGACGAAGTAAGAACGAGACAGAGGCACGCCCAAATCAAAGAACGAAAAACGACAGACGTAGCAAACGCAGAGGCGAAGAGAAAAGGAACAACGAAAGCGAAGCGAACAGGCAAATCAGCGCCCAGGGAGAAGACGTACAGGAGGAACAAGCGAAGCCTCTGCCCGCAGAAGCTGCGCAGCTGAAATTGCTTACAGTAGACCACGCGACAGGGCAAGCTCGCTTCGAGGTCACTTTGGTCCCCGAGTACGCCAAGGTTGTGTCTTCGGTTGTGATCCTTGGCGCATCTCTCCAGCGAGGTCATCCGTCGGTCCTCGACTCACCGCCGTCATCCAGAGTCAACCAGACCGAGGGTGGTGGTCGGTTTGACGCCTGTGTCAAGCTGTCGGTAAGATCGGTTCCGACCCGTCAACCCTCGCCCACTGTCGTCGACGACGTAAGCGATCCCTCCGCCGCCGCCGACCCGTCGGTTGAGGAGCCCTCGGGTCTCTCTCCGGCGGCCGCCAGCGCTACGTCCTCTATTCCGCTCTCACCCTCTGCGCCGGCGCCCATTGCCCCCTCGCCACGGGACGAATCCTCTGCGCTCTCCCAGACCCTGCCGCCTTCCGCGGCGTCCTTGGCCTCGAGCAGCAGGGCTGTTAACGTGGATGACGACGTTGCATGGATGAACGCCTTCTCGTCTACGGTAAAGGAGGCCACCCTCAAAAGCTTACAAAAGGGTACGCTTCTTCACCGTTTTTCCTCCTCCTCCTCCCTTCTTCTCCGTCCTCCTCCTTCTTCCTTTGTTACGCCGATTGTTGTTCTTGTGCTATCTCTTGGTGTTATCTTCTCTCTATCGTTCTTTGTAGCGAACTCCGGCGTGGGCGAGGGCGGAGCACAAGCGTTCAGAACGCGCAGGTGTTTGCTCTTCTGGAAAGTCCGTAACCCCGAGATTTCTTGACCAAAGGAGGACTTGCTCACCGCCGGCCAACCAATGACCACCCACTCGCCTTGGCCTGGCGATTCTAATCTGCTTCATGTGTGGGGGTGAATTCCTTGCATCTTGCAGGTAAGGAGAACGCGGCCTCCTCGGAGCCAGCAGGCGCCAACACCGCGGCGCCAGAGCAGGCGGCTGAGACAGATAGTAATGCCCCGGTGCGCAAGCACAAGAGGCGCAACCGCTACGAAGGCGAAGGCGTGATGGAGATCGAGCCCAAGGGACTCGTCACGGCCGGAACTGCACCACCAGGGTGCGTACCCTAGGCCCGCGCGCCACCTTATGTGTCATCAGCTGACAACGCGTATGGTGGTTGTCCAGGGTCGGGGATAGTAAGCCGAAGGGTCAACCAATCACACAAGTATGGAGTTTGGTTCGTGCGCAACTCTCCTTTCTGCAGCCTGGTGGTAAGGAGATTGACAGCCACGTTCTCCTTCTTGTTGCGCAGCAAACAAGCCAACAAAGGGAGTCCTCGACAGCTCCCACTCCTCAATCGGAGACCAAAGCAGATCGTGGAGGAGCGCAAACTCCAGGAACGACAGATGATCAAGGTCTACGGGCGACATCTTCCATGGTCCTTATGCTTCTTCTTCAGGCAAACAAGCGCATCGATCCCAAGTTCGTCCAGCGCTTCTCCGTACCGTACTCCTTGAGTTGCGTTTCTTTTGCTTTCCCTCGCTCACGCTTTCAGGATTCTGGTCTAGGCACTCCATGGCAAGCTCCTACCCGTGTTCGAGCAATTCGCCAACCCGGCCACTCAACCGACCCTAATCCTAATTCTGCTGCACGCCCTCACGCTGACGGTACCTCTTTTTCGTACTGAGCTGCTTTGTAACTCCGGGGCCTTTAACCCGGCCGCGGTCTGTGCTCATCATCAGGGCTATTGTGTGGACCTGATTCGCTTTTGCTACTGGGTTAAGGACTTCTCTGCAACTCCGACCGACGTCATCGTGGAACAGGCCACCGAGCTTAGTGCACAGCGTACGTGACCTAACTCTAATCTTAGAGATCTTTTTTGATTACATCTATCTTTGGCTTATCTGGTCATGCAGTGGTGCAGCTTCAGTTTCAGCAAGAGGTTGAAGAGAAGCTCAACCAAAGCCTGAAATTCTTGTATAAAATGCTTACTGCTCTTATCGATGTACGCCACGGCGGAACGTTGTTAATGGCTGGCGACTCTTGAGAACCTAACATATCGAATTCCTCTAGTCCATCAGTGGCCCGGTATATGAGACCTATCAACCAGAGAAGGAGGCCGTGGAAAAGACTGGCAAGGGCAAGAAGTTCATATCCTTGGCCAAGGGCAATGCAGTGCCGTGGATCAAGGAATGGTACCGCATTCCTTTGGCATGTTGAGCGACGCACAAGAGCCAAGTCTGAGTTCTCTGTGCACAATCCCAGGCTCAAGAACTCGTATGCTGAAATGCAAGGCCAGTCCGTGGCTAAGAAGATGGTATACAAAGATTACTTGGCCTACTGCAACCGCGTGGGCATTGAGCCCACCACGAGCAGCGTGCTTGGCAAGATCTTCCGTGAGGTCTTCCCTTTCGTGAGCACGCGAAGGTTGGGTTCGCGCAACAACAACATCACGTACTACTCTAACATCGGTCCGACTTCAAGCCATCTCGTTCACTCCTCTTCCAACATCTCCCCCTCTGGGTTGATCACTACCTCCTCACCCCCGCAGCAGCAGCCCAGATCGCCACCTTCACCTCCGTCCCATGCGCCCGTTTCGATTGCTCCGGCACCTTCGTCCGCTTCCCGAGCTTCTCGCCCTCGCTCAACGTCCCAAACATCCAAGCAATCAGTGACTGCCATAACTACGGCTTTGCCCACTTCGACGAATGCCGGCGCCTCTATAAGCTCATCGGGACCTGCTTACCACATGGGATCGTTCCGCTCGTCTTCGACTAACTCAGGATTTTCATACTATCCGTCTCCCTCTTATTATTCATCTTCTTCCCACACGTCGATGTCTTCTACACCTCGTTCATCCTCTTCATCATCCTCCGCACCTACCCCAACGGCAAACACGTCCCTTCGACGCTCTACGGCAGCGCTCTCCGGGCATGCTTCCTCTGCCTCCTCGTCTGGCCGTTCCAATTCGCCTACGCCTACGTCAGACTTCCTGCCCAAGTCATCCGCATCCCTGTCCTCGGCCGCTGCCGGCCATCCATCCCATCCATCCGGGTATTTGTCAGCGTCTGGAAGCGGAGGCTTGCCAGCGCTGCCTCACTATTACACATTGCCACCGATTCCAGCGTCGTCTGACGTTCCGAGTTCCGCTTCATCTGCCGCTGGCGCCGTGCCACCTCCCTACCCATTCCTCCCTTCGACTACGATGGCTCTCCTGGCTGCACTGCCACAGTTGTTCTCCCCCTATGGTATTCCTCAACCGCAAGCGGCGGGCCTCTATCCACCGCCATCAGCACCCCTGCCACCCTCCAGCCTTCCCCCAGCCGGATACCCGGCTTATCCATTCGGTTATCCCTATCCGTACGCCTTTGATCCCCAACATGCACCGACACCGGAAGCGGCTGCGGCCGCCCTTTCCCAGCTGCCCCCCGGTGACGCAGCAGCCCTGCTTGCGCACTTGCAAAGCCCAGCAGCGTACGTGAAGCGAGAAAGCGCTGAGGCAGCGGCCAGTCGAAGCAAGCGTTCCAGGAACCGTGACGAGGAAGGCGAGGATTCGCCTTCTCCCACACCAACACGTAAACAGCTGTCCCACCAGTCAGATGAAGATGAGGATGATGTTCGGGCGAACGATAGTGAGGCACACCAAAGTTCCAAGCGACGACGCTCGCGCTCAGCCCAAAATCAGTGATGTGTGCATTGGTTACAACGGACGAACCTTTTTCTGTTTCGAAGTTTTTGAAATCAACTTGCGTTTCGGAAAATATTTGGACAACTGGCAAGAATACTTTCTTCATCCTTGGCTGTACAGATGCGCACGGGACGAGATAGAAAACGTGGCCACCTTCTCTTTTTTTTGATAGCATATTTCTTTTGGAATTATTTTGATATTATGAAATTAATTGATTAGCAGGATGTGTATGACATGCAGCTTCAAAGATCTGCCGGAGCATTTACAGTTCAATCCCTTCCTCAAGGAAGGATACCGACGGTGCCCGTCTACGTTCGTCGAGTGCACACGCAGCATCTTTCAACTTCATAACGAGAGTGCGTTAATCTTTCATCAAATCAATAAATCAATTCTACTCAGAGAATTGTGGGAGGAGGGATTTTGTGCATCTGATCTCTCGTGGTGCTGTTCAGGTGCCAACATATGGACCCATCTGCTTCCGGCCCTCTTGGCTCTCTGGCACATTGGCGTACGTGTTCTTCTTCCACGCTTTCGTTCTTTTTGGAGGAAGTGTTGCACATCAGTGAGCTCACTGGTGTCATCCGTACTACTTGCTGGGCCCATAGAATGAGTTGATGTTGCCTCAGGCAGACTGGTACAGGGCCTACCTGAATACAGCACTATTTATTATATTTATTGGATCGACCATCTACCACACCTACATGCCTGCCTGCCGGTACTGCAGCGTGCCTCTTGTGTTGTCCTGCAGCTCCACTAAGCCTTGATCACGATCACTGTGTCGTTCCTGGCAGAACTGTGCAGCAATATAGCAACCTGCTACTCTATGATGTCGTGTCAGCCGTAGGTGCGCTGCTTCAACGAACACAACATGCAGTGACATGACACAGTACTGATCAACATGCAGGTGGCATGGCGTTGATGTCGCACTCGTTCATCGCTTGGGGCTATCGGTGTTGGACTGTACTGCCTTATTTCTTGTGGGTTGCATTTTTTCTCTTCTCTCTCGCCATGATTAGGCTCGCCATCGTGTCCACGACAGCTCGATCGAGGTCTGCTCCCCACCTCAGATTGCAGGATGTTTACAGTCCCATGTCCCTTACATTTTATTAGGGCGTTGTCTCTTGGAGGCTTCTGCATTGTGCGCGCGATACTCGGTATTGGGATCTTCGTGCCTCGAATGATGGCCATCGGTAGTCCTCAGCATTCCTGCCTCCGCGCGCTTGTCACGTCCTAACCCTCCCACGATCAGGATATTCGTCGGCATTCACTTACCACTTCCTTTCTGGAGTCTTTATCTTTTTGGGAGGCTTCATCAACACCAGCCGGTACACCTACCTCATGTGTGCCAGTGCAGGTACCCGCTTAACACGATTGCTGGTGGCCAGATTCCCTGAGCGTTTCTGGCCCGGAACGTTAGACTACACCATTCACTCTCATGGTCTGTGGCACGTGTGCGCCTTCTTGAGTGCCTACGCTGGCTACCGTGGCAATCTGGCCGATTTGGAGGACTACGCTGTAACGCCTTGCCCTCACTCTTCATGAAGCTGGCTCTGCCTGCTGGAGCGACAAAGAGGATGTGACGTGTGAGTGCTGGAGAAGCGGAAGAGTGGAAATCACCCTCCTACTTATTGGAAGGGAGGGCCAACTAAAAACCTTAACCTCGCCTGCGTGGAAAATGAGGGAGGTAAAGGAGGAGGGAGAGCTCCGCCAGGCCAGGTGCCATCATCTTCGCTGCCGGCAACAAGCGGTACTCTCGGAGGGATGCCAGAAAGGTACGGCGAAAGCTCAACTTGGTGCTGAAGTTTCACTGACAGCCCCGCATCATCGGACATATACTCGTCCGCGGCCGGTTAAATCCGCGCTGTTGTCCAAACGGGTTAATGGAAGGGGGGAGGGGTACCCAGATCGAGAACACTTGTGTGAAGAGGGTTAGGAGAGGGATCCTCTGGAGCTCCCTGTTTACTTGAACGAACTCTGAATGTTCTGAGTTAGTGCACGTTAACTGTCTGAAAAGGCGCAGAAAAGACCCTCAGCAAGCTGGGCCTCATACATAACATCATATAGGAGTGGTACATTCGAACGAGAGTAAGGCCACCACTCCCCTGCGGCCAGTCGCGAACTTGTTTCTCCCTCCTCGTACCTTCACTTCCCATCGCTCATCGACACTCTCCTCCGGCTCATACCAAACACACCACACTTCATCTCGAGGTCTCAGCTTGACCTGAGGTAGCCGTTGAAAGACGTCCCGTCAGTGCTCGTCGGCGAGAGAGGGGAGCCAACCAGCGGCCGCAGAGAGGGGGGAGGCGAAACAAAGCTCCACCAAACGGCTGCACCCGATCGATCGTGCGGGAGCCGGACCTCTGCCACATATCTTCGTCGGCTCTTTCACTCCTACTCAGCTATCGTCCGCCCTTCATCGACCTCTGCGCCACCTGGCCTCCGAGTTTCTCTGTAGCGCTTGGTCTGCAGGGAGCAGCAGTGAGTTAGGGCCGATCGAAGCTAAAGAAGAGAGAACTGTCGCTTCCGGTCAGTCCCATGGCATCGGCGGAGAAGAGCGACAGCAGCACCCGGGTCGATGCCAGTCACAGCACCAGCGAGGAGGGGTTGGTGTCGGCAGGAGGCGACCTGACCCGCCCGTCCTCATCATCTGCATCAACCTCTGCTACAACTACCCATTTGCCACCAACTACGAGCACCGAGGCCCTCCCTTCCTCAAATGTAGTACTTCCCCCACCCTCTCCTCTACTTATTCTCCTTATTCTTATTCATCATCTTTTTGTTCCGGCCCAGCATCAACACCAGCTGCGCATGTCTCCGCGGCCACACCAGCAGGTCGGCCCTGCTTCTGCCGCCTTCACAACGCCGTCCACTGAAGGAAGCTTGCCCCCATCCGAGGTACCACTTCCCCTACTGTCCAACTTTGCACCACTCGATCTGGAGTTCCTACCTTGGGTGGCGTGTGGCTAGCCTTTGGGCGCGAACCTCCCCGGCTGTTCAAGAACGTGAACATGTCGGGTGGGGGGAGTGTGTTACGTGTGTTTAGTGTCGTGATTGGACTTAAATTGGGCATTTTGCCGATTTTGTCATAAGATTGCGGGGATTGGTACGCCACCCGCAGTTTTATGGACAGAAAATATCCCTTTCCCCAAATGCCGTGCACCCCAGCACGAAAAGTCGTCCGACTGGTCTTAGCCAGGCCAGCTGGGCTGCGTGGAACCACCAACCACAAAAAACGTGGTTTGGACTCTCCGCTTACGGAGGACGTGGTTTGTGCACCTTTGGGGATACAGAGCTTCTCGTACGATATTGCAAACACATGCTCCAATTGGGCGGAGGGATGTTGGTTCGAGTGTTTTTCAAGTCAGTTACTGCGCTTCTTCTCTCGCGCATACTCGATAGCACTCACTTGTACTCCCTCCCGCCCACAACACCAACCTGGATAATCAGCGTCAGAGCCACTCAAGAACCACCTCTCTGCGCTAGCGACCCCTGCGCTTTAACTCCGACTGAAGCGGTGGCGTTGGGTTGGTCTGTGGTGGTTGATGCTGGCGGTGGCCGTCAACATCACCGTGCAGGACCCGTACCGGTCGATCGAAGAGGTGGAGCGCGACTTCGCAACGTTTCTGGAGAGCTCTTCATCAACCGACGTGATGAGCTCGTCTCCGGCGGCCTCCGCAGCCAGCACGCCTGCATCTACAACCTCTCCCACCCTGACCACCGTGCCTACCTCTCATCCAAGGTACCCATACCACACATGCTCTTTGCCCCGCCCTTCCCCTTTTTGCTTTCTTCTTCCGTTCCGGAGGCTTGGTGTTAGCGGGTGGACGCGCTTGATCAACCTCCGGAGGTTGTTTCACCAAACTTTCCAATAACTCACACACCGTTAGGAGAAAGAATATCCGTTTTTCTGTGGAGTTTGTTGTGTCCGGACATATAAATATTGCTGAGATGTCATTTGCCAAAAAAAATGTTTCAAGAGGATGTACACAAACAGACGTCTTCTCCTTTTTATGGTTTGTACAGGAGAAAAGAAAGAAAAATAATAATCGATTTCACTAAACACCACCGTCTCTCTCTGTGTGTTGAGCAGCTCAGGGTGGGGCGGAGAGTTCGATTGGAGCCATCGAAGCTCTGCGACGAGCTTAGTGGCCGGAGGAGGTCATCATCATGCTCACCATCATCATCATCATCAGCACCATCATCATCCTCACCATTCGCACCATCACCTACATAACGTCCACCATTCCACTGGCGTTCCGATGGTTCCAACAGGACACTTCGCGCCTACACCGGGCCACATGATCAAGCAAGAAGGCGACCCTAGCCACAGCCCTCCTTCTCTGTCCGCATCTTACTACACTCCTTCATTCTATCAACATTCGTTGCTGCAGGAGCACAATGAGGTGCGGGTGCAACTATTTCTTTAAAAATGAGGATTCGTATGAGGATTCACCTGTGTTACATGTTGGAATGGTTGCAGACGGCCTCCGCTCCACTCATGCACCCTTACATGCAGCTGCGGCCACAGTTGGTATGCATCTTCACAATAGCGGCAAATATGGTGACTTAACTGGCGCGGATGTGTAAGCAGGAACGACCTGTGGCGCATCAGATTCCGAGTGTTAACTCTCTACCGCTGCGACATTCCCAGCGTCTGTCCCCAATTCCTTCCATCACCTCTGTCCCACCCCGGCCAGCAAACTCAGCGTGGGAACTCACTGGCCATGACGGAACTGCGACAACTGTGGCAACATATCCAGCCCCGTACAACTCCGGACCAAGCGTCATGTCCTCGCTCTCCCACGTCCCACCATCATTGCCCGCATTCTCTTCTGTCCCTTCGTTCACCAATCCTGAACTATCGTCAGTTGCTTCCACGCAACCATCGGTGTTGCGTTCCAGCGCTGAGGCTCACTCGTTAGCGGAGCCTGTGGAAGGGTCAAAGATGACGGAATGGAAAGAAGAAGAGGAAAGCAGTGATGACGATGACGACAGCGAGGGGTCCCAACGCGATGAGAAATCAAACTCCAGAAAGAGCGAAGACTACTCCAAGGATTCCTCTTCGACGGGTCTTCGTTCTCGAAAGAGAAGGTACCTCGTACATTCCGAACTGTAGTTGGACTTGGCCTTAGATTGACGGATTCTTCTCGTTGCTCTGTGTGTGCGCACAACAACAGTGCTGGCGATCTGGCCGCTGCCAAAAAGAAAAAAGTCGCTCTTGAGCGTGAGAGGCGTAAAGAGCTTACCAATTTCTTCTATCGACTACAATCTTGCGTTCCCTCGCTGAGGTACGTTCGATCTCGTCTCATTCCGGACGTGTGGGGGAGATAGCTAAGCCATGCGAACCACGCAGATCTGCGCCGACTCGGCCAACTAAGGCCATTTTGCTTCAGTCGGCCTGTGAATACATCCAATCACTTGAATCCGAGCTTTCCCAACTCAGGTTCGTGCCGCACGTGTACGGCTATTGCATTGTAAAGACCCACTGATAGGTGTTTCAGGTCCGAGAACCAGAGGCTGCGAGGCAGCCAGAGTTTTGAAGGCACCGCAGGAGGTTCCTCTACGTCATCTACCGCCTATCCACGTCGCCAGGGTTCCGCACAAGATGCGACACGATTGCTCTTCGTATCGCCTCCCACTGCTCTTCCTTCTTCTATGTACCCACCACTTCGCCACCCCTTTCTCCGCGGTCACTCCATACTCTCTTTCATACCACTTTTCTGTGCGTGTTCTCATGATGAATGGGTGGATTCTTCACGTCTAATCTCACTTTCCCTTCTCTCACAGGTCCTATGCACCTTCTTCCTCTTCCTCTACACTCCCTATGGGCTCCCTTATCTGGGGCTCTCCTCCACTTCATCAGCCATCACTTCGGTTTCGAACAGCGGAAGAGTACTCGTCGGCAACGTTGGGACTGGAATCGACAACGACGATGCCTTCGGTACCGACTACTCTCTCGACCAGCAGCCCACCAGCGCAGCAGCCGGTCCCGCCTGCGGACCAATTGGGGGATTCTTCGGAATACTCCACCAGTTGCAGTTTCTCTTCTTCTCCGTGTCGCTCCTCTCCTCGGCGTGTATGATCGTCATCGGCTGGATCCTCTTTTTGTGCCTCCGCCTCGCCCTCGTCAGTTGCATCTTCCTCTTCCTCTTCCTTCTTGAACCCCTCCTTCCCGCCTGGAATCGGAAACTCTTCACGGCGGTCTGGAAGGAGGTGAATAGTATTGAGGTCCGTTATCTCTCTTCATCGTGTGCAAAGCAATCATTGATCGGTCTTGTATTCATGATGACCACCATTGCAGGGGATGTATCAGATGGGAACAGCGGGAGCAGGCAAGCAGATCAACCAGTTTGTCAAGGCTCTCGGCTCTTTGGGACAGGTGATACCACTGGACAAAGCGTTCTGCGATCGGATCGTTCTTCCCAACTTCCTCGCCGTGAGACTCAGCTGGGAGATCCTCTGCCGCCTTTGGAATGGTATTTATATGTTCCTTCCCACCCTCCTTGTCGCAAGGACTTGACTGACTGACGATCCTTACATCAGAAATGACAGACATGTGGATTCCTTTCCGCATGTCGATTCCATGCCAGCACAACCGCACCGATACGGACTGTGGTTTGCACCCCTGAGGATCATCAGCCCGAGCTTCTTCATGCGTGTACGGACGCCTCGTCGTCCGGCTCCTGCGGCTTATATTCCTTCCCTCTCCAAGAGAAACATTCACTCCCTCAATTGTGTGGGAAAGGAGAAAGGAGGGCTTTATTGTTGCGGATGGAGAGGCAGCCACCAGTCGGACTAAGTCCGACTTGCACATCGATATCGATCAGGCCTCCCCATATCGGTAGTGAGGAACGACCTCCAAGGACGAGAACGGAGCGATCGGAAAGGTAGAGTGTGGGGGAGGACCTATCTCACCAAGGGGGACGGATCCTGGGGAAAACAACAGTAGAAGAAGGAAACAAAGAAGTGAGGAGGAAGAATGGAGCACTGCAGTGGACGAACGGGAGAAGGAAGAAGGAATGAGCGACAACCCAACATCATGAAACAGCAGTGTAACGCACCAGGCTCTTGCGGGCTTAACGACGGAGCGGAGGCCTGGTGTCAGGGAGGTTGGGAGGGAGGACTTCCGGGCGAATGCCAGGAGGGTAGGGCACAGTCCAGCGCAGCTCCTCCACGATGACGACGGCGGCATTTTCGCTATCACCCTCAGTGAAGGCGTTGGTTCCGTCGTAAGTGGCCGTAGTGTAGGGGACGGAGTTGTAGACGTGAGGCTGGTTGAAGGGGAGCTCGTCGCCGATGCACCCGCACTCAGCGAGCTCGCCACGGAGAGGACCCCTCTTCTTCCTCTTATTCTTGAGCATTCGCTTGGAGCTCACGAGCTCACGGTAGATAAAGTCCTCTCCGTCGAAGATCTGGACGCCCCTCTTGGACACTTGGGAAGGAGGGCGGTTAGTAACTGAATTAGTCGGCGAAGAAGGGCAAGCCAGCTTACCCACAACGGAGCCCGAGGCAAGAGGGAGGGCGTAGAACATGTAAGGGTTGTCCTGGGCGTTGACCTCCACGATGGTGGACCAGTACTGACCGTTGAAGAGCAGCGCTGGGGAGTGGATGGTCTGGTTAGCCTGCGAGACTAATAATAAGAGGATTTGGGATGGCCGTACAAAACTGGCCACCAAGGGTGGTCGCCACAGAGGTGTTCTCAGAACCTGGGGGAGCAAAGACGTCCGAAAGGGTCGAAGGGTCCTCATTTTGAAGATCCTTTGGGGCAGGGGGATGATCAGAGATTATGATGAGATGGGACACAGAGGTGGTAGCGTACCTGGAGCGCCTGCGAGCTTTGGCCATCCTGGAAGAAACGGTTCTCGGAGTCATCAGTGAAACCAACCCACCCCACTCCAAGGAAATCGTCGGCGTAGGTGAGGCCCTGGTAGTCACCGTTCTGGAGGGTTACCCTCAGGGCACGCTGGCCAGACCTGCACTTATCGCGGATAGGCTCGCAGACCTCGACCTCCTGGGCCCAGAGGATGGCGAACCTGTCGACGAAAGGGAGTTGTCAGTGACGGGGATAGGATCGGAGAAGGAGGAGTGTAGTTGGTACCTGAGGTAGGCCATGATGGAGGACTTGCGGTACTCAATCTCGTTCTCGCACCAGGTGACGTTGTCCTGGTAGTAGTCGATCATGTTGAGGACCTCCGAGACCCACTCCTTACAGGTATCGAGGGTGCAGAGGGCAGTCTCACGCTTCTCCACGCGGGAGTGGAGACGAGACATGAGAACGCTGTTGTACTTGGCGTTGTCGAAGACCGGGATCTCAGACCTGCCCTTCCTCTCACGTTGAGTGTAGGGGTGGTTGATGATGCTCTCATCATAAACTGTTAGAGTACCAGAGCGGTTAGTGGGAAGAAGAGAGTTGATCTAACTGCGGGAGGTACCCGAGCGGCTGACGTGGACGGTCGAGTTGTAATCAACCACGCGGGCCTCATTCTCGTCGTTGCACTCCGTCAGGTTGAGAAGGCATCCGACGGCGAGAGTGTGGTTGCAGTTCCTCCACTCCTCCATGAGGAGATCCTCGATGATGAGGGGCTCCAGACGGGCAAGGCACTCATCGCGCCTCTCCTCCCACAGGGCTTCCTCGGCGGTAAGGTTCCTGAGCTCAAGAAGGCACTGGTCACGAGCTGCCTCGACATTGGGGTCGCGTTCAAGCTTCTCCACCTGCTTGGTAGGGGTAGAAGCCTTGTGAGGGGCCTTCTTGTTGAACTTAGCGGCGGTGAAGCCACAGAGGAGGCCCACGATGAGCAGGCAGAGCAGGAAGGAGGCCTTCATCTTGGCGTCAGAAGTCCTGTATGTGTGACTCTCCTCTTGTGGAACTACTGGCAAGGAAAGCTGGACCGGTAGGCAAGAGTGTGCAGCAGGTGCAGCCCTTTTTTGTGTTTCCCATTTTAGTTATCATTTGCCCAATGGGACGCGACATTCTTAATCTCTGTTTGGCGAAACTCAAACGTATCTCGAAACACATTTCTAATTTGTTTGGGTCATAGGGGTTGCCTTACCATGGAGCAGGCGCGTCACCCAATAGCTGACCCTGCTACTGCGAAGAGAACGTCGTGGCCACACATGCAAGAGGTCTGGGCAGAATGGACCGTAAATACCGAGAGACTGACTTCCTTCTTCATGCAGTTGCCAGTTCTTCACTTCATGTTGAGCATAACAAGTAAGTTGTGATTACCGCAGAAGACCTTTATTGTGCTCCGACAGAACAAGGAGAACATGAGCGCGAAATGTGGTGAAGGAAAGGAGACACCCGATGCCCATGTGTTCGGGGTTCTGTGAGTTGGGCGCTGGGCTCCGATGAAAACGATAGATGGTGCAGAAGGTAGTAGAAGAAGGGAGACAGGGAATGGAAGGAGAGAAAGGAGGAGAGTCCTGGCTTACAAGCCCTCAAGAGCCTCATGGGGAATACCAATCGGGTATTCGACAGTGAAGCGCAGCTCCTCAACGGTAAAAACGGCAAGGGAACCGCCGCGTACAGTGCCATCGACATCACTGAAAGATATGGAGAACCATGAGATCACTCAGGCCAAACGGCACCAACCAAGTCACGTACTCGAGTTGCACTGAGTTGATGTGTGGCGGAGCGTAGGCAACAGGGCCACCGAGGGCACCGCAGGAGTTGTCGGGCCAGTCGTATCTCTTCGCGATGCGCTTGCGGTTGCTCGGCACCCACTGATCCTCACCGTCGAACAGCTGAAGCGGAACCGAGTTGTCTGCAGCCAAACCGCCGTCAGCCCAGAGGCCACGCACCGCAAACACTCAACCGAAAAACGTACAGGTCAATTGCTCATCGTTGTCCCTTGCCACCGCAAAGGCATACTTGGCGTTGCCGGGAACAACTACAAGTTGGTTGCTGTAGCTTTCTTCGGGTGTGCTGCTGATGTTGAGATTGTCGGCGAAGACGTAGTAACCTTGGGCACTGTTGACCTGGTCAATGAGAGTCTGGGCGTCGCCATCCCTGAAATCCTAGACGGATAGTATAGTCAAAGCGAGGCCGTGGTCAGGTGGAAGGCTCAGGCTACGTACGGAGAGCGCCGAGTTGCCAGGATTGAAAGCGGAGGGAGTGAACGCGAAGAAGACCTGGTCATAATAGAAGTGGGGCGCGTCCTGTTCCCTGAGCAGGGTGGCGCGGATCAGACGCTGACCACTCACGCAGGTGCCGAGCACAGTAAGGCATTCCCGGCGGATCTGGTCGTAGAGCATGGCTAACCTAAGGATAGAAGTAGTAAGCTCATCACGAGACCACGAACTGCAAACAGTGGACAAATGATGATTGTACCTGTTGTAGGTCACGATCCTAGCCTGAGTCCACTTCGTACGTTCGACGGTTGCGGCGTAGGTCTCTTCGAGCTGGCTCAGGTAGAAGGCACTCTTGTCGCGCAGCGCCTGGCACTGCTCCAAGGTGCATTCAGTAACATCACGCTTGTTGCGCTTATTCTTTTCGATGGCCTTGAGGTTCATCTTCTTGCCAAAGTGCTTCTCCATCGAGGCAAGCTTGTTGTGGATCTTGGTCTCACGATCGAACGTCTTGCCCTTGAAAACTTTGTCATTTTCGGATCCTGATTTCCAGCAGTGAAAGGAAGATCAGGTAACAGTTCATAAGCCAAGATGGTTGAGAAGCGTACGGCGCTTGTCGGCGTAAAGAAAATCGTTATTGATGTTGCACTCAGTGAGATTCTTGAGGCACAGGCCAGACAGGGTGCGGTTGTCGTCCCTGTACCACTTGAAGGTCTCAATCATGGCCAGAGCCTCGTTGAGCCCAGCAATTTCATCCTCAAGTTGGACCTCCAAGGTGGCCTCTTGGAAGGTGTCATTCTTCAGGCCATCGAGACACTCCTGAAGGTCACCTCTATTTCCCACAGCACGGGTGAGAAGAGAGCTCAGGCTCAGAAAGAAGATGCAGAGCAGTGCGAGCTTCATGGTAGTCTTCCTTCCAGGTCACAAAGGAAGAGCTGCGTAGAGATGCCTTTGCTTTTCTGGCCGCTCTCTTCCTCGCCCAGCACCTTTGGCGCGGACAGTCACTCAGTGGCTCGATAAAAGGAAAGTCTCTCAAGCACCAATCAGGAAAAGGGAATTTAAAAGTGCTGGAACAAAAAAGCCGATTATATTTATATTCAACGTCGACAGAAAACGCGAAGAAAAAGAAGAAAAATTTACCGCAATAAGTACGGGAGAGACGAGAAAGAGTGCGCGCGACTATTCGCACCGGGCGTACGGTGGTGCGAACAGGGCCCGAACGGTTGGAAGTCTCGGCTTGTCTGGCCTTCCTTGCTGTTTTCCCTAGCGCCTCGATTCTTTTTCAGCTCTTGTGCTCCGAAGTTTTCGCCGCGAGGTTACGGGAGGAAGGAGAGTTTCTGATATTTGAAGTATGTGCAATGCGTTCGTTCGCGCGTTCCTGTCATATCTCTGTTTGAAACCAAATTCTTACCGCGGAAGGAAAAATACCTGACTACGGACACGCGTGAATAGGCGCGGCAGACAACCACACAAACAACAAATCTGGCCCTCCTGCAACCTCGCACTCAAACATCCCTTTCATCATCCCCTTGCCAGGCCATTTATTTTATTTTATTTATTTTTCAAAACAAAAATCCTGTTTGATCGATCTCCTCTATCTCTCTTTTGGAGCTTGGCGGCATTTCGATGAACAAGCGGGGGTTCGCCTCTAGCAATGCGGGGGAGGCGCTCCTGACCACCTCGGGCGAGACTGACACCGCCTACCCGCTCAGCCTTCTCATCCCCTCCATGACGCGAGCAGGCGGATCGTCCCCGAGCGCGCTCAGGCGCAGCGAACCGCATCACCAGCGAAGCGGTTCCCCCTCCCCCCTAATGGCGCTAGCAATGGGGTCGGCAATGGGCGACGACGATGTCCTCGCGCAGCCACTGATGGGGATTAGCCTTGGAGGCGATGGCGGCGTCGATCACGGGCAAGGCGACTCAGGCATGGCAGGCGTGGCGCGTTCGTCTGCCTCACCCGCATCAATCTCCATGTTGATGATGTCTTCGCACGTGCCGCCGATGATGGCGAAGATGGAAGGGGGCATGACACCTCGTCCCCACAGTCACCAACATCTCCACAACCACCACAGCCACCATCACCAGGCCCCTCGCTGTGTACCGCAGGTCGGTGACGGTGCTGCTGAAGAGGGCGAGGAGGACGCTGGAGACATGCGGCGCTACAGCAAGAGAGGCCGCATGATGGAGGTGGAGACCAACGGAGGCGGGGTGACCAGTCTGGGCGAGCAGCAGGCCACGTCTTCGCTGCTGATGCACCAACACGCGCAGCCGACGCTCAAGGCTGCGCAGACCTCGCTGCCGCACTTCCACGGTGGCGGACGAGCGCAGCAGCTCAGTTCTTCCCACCACCACCAGAACGGCTTCTCGTTCAACCCTATGCACAACCGCGAAGGCATTGCCCTGTTCTTTCCTTCTGCATGCAGTAGCACTGTTCGTTGTGGCTAACAACAAGTAACTTCATTGCTGAACGCAGGAGGGGCCAACGGGGACATGACGCCACAAGAGGACGAAGAGGATGGTATCGACGCCGAACAGGGCTATGGGCACAATAGGGGCCTGCATCCTGAGCAACAGCCATTAAAGCAACAGCAACAGACCTATACCTCGGCCTATCCTTATCCGTCGCAACCGCAGCATGTTCCCATCCATCCTACCTACGCCCAGCAATCTCCCTTCGTTTCAGCAGCCAGCGTGTGTCCACCGGTAATATTTGCTTTTTACCCCTAAGGGGGTACCCTACAAACATGCTCACTGTTACCCTTTTTGCCCTCATAGTTTCTGATGCCCGGCAGCTCGCCCTCATCCTTACCCTCGGGAGTGGCGCAGTGGAACCCGTGGACGGATCCTAAACTTTCAGTACAGTTTTTCTGATTCCAACGCATCGCCTTTGACTATTCACTGATGGGCTGCTTGCACGTGTTGCTCAACTGTCAGAATACACCCGATGTGCTATCTGCAGAGGACAGGGATTCCAACGGACGAAGAACAAGCAAGGGGCGACGTGTGGCCAGAAGCGGCAGCTCCCTCCCTATGAGCGGGACTTACTCGACAGTTTTATCGCCACGGTAGGCTCTCGTGCATAACTCAAGCTCTGTGCTGCGCGAGTATTTAATTGTTCTTTGGACTACTACCACAGGACTGTCTTTCCTCCTTCTTTAGCTTCACTTTCTACAAGTGCTCCGTGCATTCCCACAGTAGCCAGCCTAACCCCCCGGTCTTACTCAAGCGAGGCTTGTGTTGCTTCATCTCCTCGCTTCTCGCTTCCTGCCGGTCATATTCAAGGTAAATGCTACAGGAATACTGCAGTTCCACCACTCTGCTTACGTTCTCCTGTTTCAGGCGGAACGTTCCCACTTGTACATACTCAGAGCACCCAGCCTACTTTTGACTTCCCTGAAGTTAAAGGACGGTACCATGTACATAAGAAAATAGGAGAAGGTTCGTTCCGCCATGATAAATTATATAACTACACACAAACTCATCGTGTCGCTTTACAGGAACCTTTAGCACTGTATATAAGGCGACTCCCCTCAATAATCCTTCTCAGCCGGTGGCGCTTAAGCGTCTCTATCCGACATCATCACCATCTCGTGTTCGGAACGAAATTCGACACCTCAAATTATTGGGGTAGAGCTTCTATTTTCCTTTAATGACATCGAGCTCAATTTCTGACTTTTTGACGCGCAGGGGCACGAACTTCGTTCTGCCGCTGCTGGGCGGGTTGCGAGAGGGCGACCAAATTACCCTCGTTTTGCCCTATTTCAAGCATGACAGGCATGCTTACCTCCGGCTGCCCTTTTGTGTGGAATCTTTTTGGCGTGTGCTGATTTGTTTTCATCAGATTCAAGGAGTATATTAACCGATTCACGGTGGATCAGCTACGTAATTACCTTTTTGCCTTGTTTACCGCTCTTCATCACATGCATCGTCATGCAGTCATTCACCGTGATGTTAAGGTACATCCGCCAGTAAGAATCCTTTTAATTGATAATTGATACTTACGATAAGGAATTATCCATTTCCAGCCTAGCAATTTTCTGTATTCGATCGAGAGAAACGAGTACCTGCTAGTGGACTTTGGTCTAGCCGAGTTAGACGAGTCCAAAGTGCTTCAAGCCGAGAACAGCTCCGACCTCTCTCTCCAGAACTACAGTACGTTCTTAAATCGCACGAAATCGTTGATGCCGCTGTTTATTCTTACTAATTGTATCTTTTCAGTTCGAAATTTCTTGGGTGTGACGTCGGCACCTGGTGAGCGTGGAAGCATCGCCAGAGCGTTTCTACAAGCACGAGGACAGAGCAGAAGGGCAGGGAGAGCAGGCACCCGAGGATTTCGGGCACCTGAGGTAATCGAACCTTTATTTGTAACCAAGGACAGCTTTGCTAAAACATCCTTTAAATATGGTTGTATTAGGTTCTCATGCGCTCAACATACCAGACGACCGCCCTCGATGTGTGGTCTGCTGGGGTGGTGTTGCTGTACGACAAAACCATCATTTATCTGTGGAGAATTGGTCTAACCAAATATGACTGACTGTCAACTGCCGCAGGTGCATACTGACCACGAGATATCCCTTCTTTCACTCTCCTGATGACATGACTGCCCTTGCCGAGGTTGCTTGTATTACCGGCACCAACGAGCTTCAACAAACGGCCGCGATTCTTGGTGCGTGCTTCCTGTCGTGAGTGGCACCTTTACACAGCTGCTAATGCCCTATTAGAGAAGCGAGTTTTGTTCCCAGAGGCGAGAGCAAAGATGGATTGGCGTACGCTATGTTTATCTTTGACTGCCAATAAGAATGTTTACGATTTTCCACCTGAGGTATCTATCCGCCTCCTCCTTCGCAAATCAAACCCTTCTGATCGTTTCCGCACACCTACCGTACAGGTATTCGATCTTCTTGATCGTTGTCTCACGCCCAACCCGTGTTTGCGCATCACTGCTGCTGAGGCGCTCAACCACCCATTCCTTCGTGGCGTCAATCCAGCTTCGTTTCCTCAGATGCAGGTACAACAGAACCCAGCGCCGGTGGGATCTCTGCACCCCTACAACTCACCACAGTGATGTTTCATAAACAAGAGAAAACCAAAAATTTCTGTTTGATCAGAGAAAATGTTTTCCTTTATCATTTCTTGTGCCACGTCCCAAGCTGATCTGCATCTGGTCATCATTTGGCATCACGCTCGCAATTAATTTTGTGTGCATCGTGACTAGAGAATCTAGATTTTCCCACCAATAACAACATCGAGTAACACACACAGAGAGATGTCGCATCGCCCTGTACAGCGTCGCCCAGGCACACAGCATCAGCTCTTCCCGCAGACGTACGGCTTCGAGGACACGGCGGATCAGACGGGGTTCGATACCGAACCCACCTTTTACACTGAACCTGCCCCCGCCTACTTTCCTCCCATGTCCCCTCCCGGTAGCCAGGGCCACTACCAGCCTGCTCAGGGTATTCCTCATCTTCTCGCCACTTGCCATCATTTTGCACCTTTCAATTAAATTGTCTAAAATATTAAATCTTTTGATAAGGAATTCGTATCAAATTTTGATTTGAGAATGGTGTCATCCTGCATAACTGACTCACGTGCTCGTGATCACCAGGCGGGAACTACAGCACGGTGCCACAGGCTATGCCCACACCACCTGGGTCCAGCGGCGGTCAGCGACGAGGGGCGGCCGCCCCCATGCGCCCTGGTGGTGGTGGCGGTGTGAAGCCACCACAGCCTCTTTTCAGCGATATCGCTGGCCAGAACGACTTCCTACACAACGTGGCCCACCTCACCGACAACCCACTCCTAAGGTGCACCTTCTGTCGTCCCTGTATTCTGAAACACTGAGTGCTGATGAGCCATCTATCAGAGTGGGGCTTGATCAAGGTTCCAAGTGGGCAGAAGATGCCGGCAGGAAGGGTCTTGAAGGGGTATATACCTGCTGCTCCGTGTTTGTCCTTTGTCGTATATGCTGATGAGCGTTGATGATGGGACTAGATCACACGTTACCTTGAAGCCACGAACCTCAAATACTACTTCAACATCAACAATTCCTATGTGCCCAACAAGCTGAAAGTCATTCTGTGTCCTATTCTTCATAAGGTACTGAATAGTCCTACTATGCAGAATGCGAAAGTCGTTTGACATACCTGCCATTTGCAGTCCTGGACACGGCGCATCACACAAACGCCCGATGGCAAAGAGCAGTATCTGCCACCCAAGGTGCGATGTCACTTATACTTACGTTAACAAGAAATGCTGATCAGTTAGAGAAAATGTATGCAGGACGACCTCAATGCTCCCGACTTGTACATTCCTCTGATGGCGTTTGTGACATACGT
>CDEZ01021584.1:0-21820 GCA_000826365.1 Acanthamoeba royreba | reverse complement strand
TGACGGTTTCGTGCACGACCTGCGGACCTTTATCGATGAGCACCCCGCGGGTTCTGCCATCATCAAGCCCTACTTGGGGAAGGATGCCTCTGCAGCCTTCAACGGCACTGTGTACAACCACTCCAACGCAGCCCGCAACATCATAAACACCCTCCGCGTGGGCAAGCTGCCTCGCCTGGACAAACCCAAGAGCGAGTGATCATCTGCCTGCCGATCCCGGGCCCAGTTCGGTGTGGTTTTGGTTTGTCCTCTCCGCGTAACAACACGCTGCATTTGCTCTTATTCTGCGCACCCCGTTGCAGCGCTTGTTCTTCTTTGTGTTTGCCCTCCCGTCCCAGCCCACGCTGTGTCACACCGGTCGCGTGGCAAGGCATCGCTGGTTTGCTGCACGAAAACCCCGAACTTGCGTCCTGTTTTGTGTGGTCTGGCATTCGGACCATGTTCGTGCTTGGGGTGAGATCATACGTGGCATACTAACGCGGTTGCAGGGCGCGAAGAAACCCCAGCGTCATAAAATCCGAGACACGCCACGATAGCACGATGGGTGACATGCCACAAAGTCTTGCATCATTGTCGTCTCGACAGCAGAAGACCGCTAGCACGGGGCAACGGTAGTTGATTCGCCGGCGTCTGCTTCACGTCAACCCCCACCGATCGGTGATGCCCACAAGTTTTCTTTCCCACACCAACACGCCGCCAACGTAAGCTCACTGGTGTGTCTAAAAGCGAGCGGAGGCGGACACACCTTTCGTTCTTCTTGTTTTTTTTTGTACCGCAGGTAAGCGCCGCCTGTTCTGCTCTTCGTCTTGCTTGTCGTTTTCGTTCTTCTTCGTGTCTTCCTTTTCGGAGCAAAACTCCTTCTCTTCTCTGTATCGTTCTTGGCTCGCGACATCTGTTGTGGTGATGGTGGCGGTGGTGGCGGAGGGCGGGGGAGGCCGCCCACTCACGAAGCCGCCTGTCTTGTGTTGGTGAGTGCGGACATCGGCAAGACACTCCTCAGCGCTGAGGAGTGTCTTGTGTTGGTGAGTGCGCTCGGCTCCGGGCTTTACATTCATCTAGTAAAGGCCGTGCGGAGTGACCCTTCTCCTTGTTGGCGCCTTAGTGGCCGCCCAAACAACCTTCCCTGCCACCCACCCCCAAAACCCAGGCGCAGCAAGGCACTTCCTTGTTCCGTTTGTTGCGGTTTGGGCGCCGGCTGCATGTCACCGCCAGTGACACGGTGTGGTTGGGATGCACGTTGCAAAGTAACTTCTATTGGTCCACGCGGGAACTCATGCGTGTGGGCTGTTTTGCGTAACCAACCGGCTAACCCCTGCCATTTTGCATTGTTCCCCACATCAGCGAGAATGGAGCTGCGCCTGGTACAGCAGAGCACGCCGCCCAGGAAGGTCGCCCGGCGGAGGGCCAGCGTGTCCGGCCAGCGCAGCCAGACGGCGGCCGTCGACTTGCCGGTAGCAGAGCCGTTAGAATGGAATCGGAGTTACGTGCTCGTCCTCTCCTGTCCTCCTCTTCTACTGAGCGAAGGAGAGGGAGAAGAGGACTGCGTCGTGCACGTCGTGCATGCAGCGGCGGTCAAGACCGGTGAAACTAATGGGGCGCAAGATCGCAGGGGCGCGCGCAAACAAAAGAAGATCAGGAAAGATGAACAGCGAGTGTATGAGGACGACGAAGAGGAGAGGGAAGAGGAAGAAGACGAGGATGATCAAGAGGAGGAGAAGCGAAAAGATGCCAACAAACGGCGCAAGGGGGGAAGGAAGATGCAAGATAAAGAGATGAAAAAGAGAGAAGAGGATCGAGATATTTACTGCACTTGGCGACTGTGGACGCAGCACAAGCCATCGCGCCAGGCGAACGAAGACGAAGAGGCAAGCACAGAAATCCGACCAAGAAAGAACGACGAGACAGAAGCGCGCCCAAATCAAAGAACGAAAAACGACAGACGCGCGAAACGCAGAAGCGAAGAGAGAAAGCAAAACGAAAGCGATGCCAACAGGCAGATCAGCGCCCAGGGAGGAGAGGACGTACAGGAGGAGAAGCAAGCGAAGCCGCTGCCCGCAGAAGCTGCGCAGCTGAAACTGGTTACAGTAGACCACGCGAAAGGGCAGGCTCGCTTCGAGATCATTTTGGTCCCCGAGTACGCCAGGGCTGTGTCTTCGGTTGTGATCCTTGGTGCATCTCTCCAGCGAGGTCATCCGTCGGCCCTCGACTCACCTTCGTCATCCAGAGTCAACCAGACCGAAGGTGATGATGGTCCTTTTGACGCCTGTCTCAAGCTGTCGGTACGATCGGTTCCGACCCGTCAACCTTCGCCCTCGATAGTCCACGATGTCAGCGATCCCGTCGACGACCCGTCGGTAGAGGAGCAGCCCTCGGTTCTCTCTCCGGCGGCGGTCACCGACTCGTTTCCGCCCCCACTCTCTTCGCCGGCGCCTATTGTACCCTCGCCACGGGACGAATCCTCTTCGGTCCCCACGCGTGCCCAGACTCTACCGCCGTCCTTGGCCAGCAACAGGGTCGTTAATGTGGAAGACGACGTTGCATGGATGAACGCCTTCTCGTCTACGGTAAAGGAGGCCACCCTCAAAAGCTTACAAAAGGGTACGCGTCTTCTTCTTGGTGTTTCCTCCTCCTCCCTCTTCTTCGTCCTCCTTTTCTTCCTTTGTTCTGCGTCAGTTGTTCTTCTTGTTCTATCTCTTGGTGTTCTCTTTGTAGCGAACTCCGGCGTTGAAAGGCCGAGCACGCACGGCACAGGTGTTTCTGTTCGCTGCGAAAGTCCGTAACCCCGAGATTTCTTGACCAAAGGAGGAGTTGCTCACCGCCGGCCTAACCAATGGTTACCGGCCACTCGACTTTAGCAGGCGATTCTAATCTGGGGGTGAACCTTCCTGTCTGTGCTGCAGGTAAGGAGAACTCGGCCACCTCGGAGCAAGCAGACGCCAACGCCGCGGCGGCAGAGCAGGCTGCGGAGCCAGACAGTAATGCCCCGGTGCGCAAGCACAAGAGGCGCAACCGCTACGAAGGCGAAGGCGTGATGGAGATCGAGCCCAAGCAGGGACTCGTCCCAGCAAGCGCCGGAACTCCACCACCAGGGTGCGTACCTTAGGCCACGCTCGCCACACGATGATGTGTCATCAGCTGACAACACGCATCTGTCAAGGGCGGCCCCACATGGGGAGAATAAGCCAAAGGGTCAACCAACCACACAAGTATGGAGTTTGGTTCGTGCGCAACTCTCCTGTTCTTTACAGCCTGGAGGTAAGGAGATTGACAGCCACGTTCTTGTGGCCTTGTTGCGCAGCAAACAAGCCAACAAAGGGAGTCCTCGACAGTTCCTACTCCTCAGTCAGATACCAAAGCAGATCATGGAGCGCAAACTTCTCTGTCGACAGATGATCAAGGTCTCCGGGCGACATCGTCCATGATCCTTATGCTTCTGCTTCAGGCGAACAAGCGCATCGATCCCAAGTTCGTCCAGCGCTTCTCCGTACCGTCCTCCTATGAGTTTCGTTTCTTTTGCTTTCCCTCACGCTTTCGGGATTCTGGCCTAGGCCCTCCATGGCAAGCTCCTGCCCGTGTTCGAGCAATTCGCCAACCCCGCAACACAACCTACCCTCATCCTAATTCTGCTGCATGCCCTCACGCTTACGGTACCTCTTTTTCGTGCTGAGCTGCTTTGTAACTCCGGTCCACTCACCCTGTCACGGTCTGAACACATCACCAGGGCTATTGTGTGGATCTGATTCGCTTTTGTCAATGGGTAAAGGACTTCTCTGCAACTCCGACTGACGTCATCGTGGAACAGGCCACCGAGCTTAGTGCACAACGTACGTGACCTAAATCTACTCTTTGAGATATCACTTATGTTTTGAGATCCATCGCTTATCCGGTCATGCATGGCTTTTGCAGTGGTGCAGCTTCAGTTTCAGCAAGAGGTTGAGGAGAAGCTCAACCAAAGCCTAAAGTTCCTGTATAAAATGCTTATTGCTCTTATCGAGGTGCGTGCGCTGGGGAATGTTGTTAGTTAGGCGGGTGAGACGTCGAAAGAATCTGACAGATCGGGAATTCCCACAGTCCATCAGCGGGCCCGTGTATGAGACCTATATACCAGAGAAGGAGACCGTGGAAAAGACTGGCAAGGGCAAGAAATTCATTTCCCTGGCAAAGGGCAATGCAGTGCCATGGATCAAAGAATGGTACCTCATTCCTTCATCATGCTGAGCGATGCACATGAGCCAAGTCTGAGTCCTCTGTGCCCAATCCAGGCTTAAGAACTCCTACGCTGAAATGCAAGGCCAATCCGTGGCTAAGAAGATGGTCTACAAAGATTATTTGGCCTACTGCAACCGCGTGGGCATTGAGCCCACCACGAGCAGCGTGCTGGGCAAGATCTTCCGGGAGGTCTTCCCTTTCGTGAGCACGCGAAGGTTGGGTTCGCGCAACAACAACATCACGTACTATTCGAACATCGGCCCTACTTCAAGTCATCTCGTTCACTCCTCTTCCAACATCTCGCCCTCCGGGTTGATCACTACCTCCTCACCCCCGCAGCAGCCCAGATCGCCGCCTTCACCTCCGTACCATGCACCTGTTTCCATTGCTCCAGCACCCTCTCCAATTACCCGAGCTTCTCGCCCGCGTTCATCATCCCAAACATCCAAGCAATCGGTGACCGCCATAACTACGGCTTTGCCCGCTTCGACGAATGCCGGCGCTTCTATCAGCTCATCGGGACCTGCTTACCACATGGGATCGTTCCGCTCTTCTTCGACTAACTCAGGATTCTCATACTATCCGTCTCCCTCTTATTACTCATCTTCTTCCCACGCGTCGGTGCCTTCTACACCTCGTTCGTCCTCTTCATCGTCCTCCTCCGCACCTGCCCCAACAACAAACGCGTCCCTTCGACGCTCCACGGCAGCGCTCTCCGGACATGCCTCGTCTGCCTCGTCCGGCCGTTCCAATTCGCCTACTCCTACGTCAGACTTCCTGCCCAAGCCATCCATGTCCGCGGCCGGCCATCCATCTCATCCATCCCATCCATCCGGATATATGGCAGCGTCCGGAAGCGGAAGCTTGCCAGGACTGCCTCACTATTACACATTGCCGCCTATTCCTCAGTCTGACCTTCCCAGTTCTACATCTTCATCTGCCGCTGGCGCAGTGCCGCCTCCCTACCCATTCCTCCCTTCGACGACGATGGCTCTCCTGGCTGCACTGCCACAGTTGTTCTCCCCCTATGGCATTCCCCAATCTCAAGCGGCGGGCCTCTATCCACCACCGCCATCAGCAACCCTGCCACCCTCCAGTCTTCCCCCAGCCGGATACCCGGCTTATCCATTCGGTTATCCCTATCCGTATGCCTTTGATCCCCAGCATGCACCGACACCGGAAGCGGCTGCGGCCGCTCTTTCCCAGCTGCCGCCCGGTGACGCAGCAGCTCTGCTTGCGCATTTGCAAAACCCAGCAGCGTATGTGAAGCGAGAAAGCGCTGAGGCCATTCGAAGCAAGCGTTCCAGGAACCGTGACGAGGAAGGCGAGGATTCGCCTTCATCTCCCACACCAACACGTAAACAGCCGTCCCACCAGTCAGATGAGGATGAGGATGACATTCGGGAGAACGATAGGGAGGCACGCCAAATTTCCAAGCGACTACGCTCGCGCGCAGCCCAAAACCAGTGATGTCCCACAGAGCCAACAATGGAGCTTGTGGCCCTGTTTTTTTTGCAATTTTTGAAATCAATTTGCATTTCGGAAAATATTTGGATTTTTTGTGCTGGAAAACGCACATTTCATACAACTGTCCGCAGTGATGCGCACGGCACGAGCATAGAAAACGTAAATCGAATCTGAAAAGTAAACCTTTTATTTTGATGGTTTAATCCAATTGATTTATTCGCAGGATGTGCCTGATATGCAGCTTCCACGATCTGCCGGAGCATTTACAATTCAATCCCTTCCTCAAGGAGGGCTACCGGCGCTGCCCGTCGACGTTAGCAGAGTGCACACGCAGCATCTTTCAGCTTCACAACGAGAGTGCGTAAATCTTCCATAACCATAAATAATCATTTGCACAACGAGTTGAGCTCAGGATTTTATTACCATCTGTTCTGTGGTGTGTTCAGGTGCCAACATATGGACTCATCTCCTTCCGGCCCTCTTGGCACTCTGGCACATTGGCGTACGTGTTGTTGTTCTTCTCCTCGCTTTCGTTCTTTGAAGGAAGCAATGTGCGCTCACTTTGGTATCATTCGCCCATAGAATGAGTTGATGATGTTGCCTCAGGCAGACTGGTACAGGGCTTACTTGAACACAGCATTATTTATTATATTTATTGGATCTACCATCTACCACACCTACATGCCTGCCTGCCGGTACTGCAGCGTGCTTTTTGTCTTTGTGTTGTTATCCTGTAGCTCCACTAAGCCTTGATCACAATCACTGTGTCGTCACTGGTGGGGCAGAACTGTGCAGCAATATAGCAACCTACTACTCTATGATGTCGTGTCAGCCGTAGGTGCGCTGCTTCAGCGAACAGCAGGCATGACTCATTGCTGATCTGCATGCGCTGGTGCAGGTGGCATGGCGTTGATGTCGCACTCGTTCATTGCTTGGGGCTATAGGTGTTGGACTGTACTGCCTTACTTCTTGTGGGTGGCATTTTTTCTCTTCTCTCTGGCCATGATAAGGCTCGCCATAGTGTCCACCACAGCACGATCGAGGTCTGCTCACCTCCGATTGCAGCGTGTTTACAGTTCCTTATCACATGTTTTATTAGGGCATTGTCTCTAGGAGGCTTCTGCGTAGTGCGCGCGATACTCGGTATTGGGATCTTTGTGCCTCGAATGATGGCCATCGGTACGTAGCCCTCCGTATTCCTGCCTGCGCGTGCTCGTCCCGTCCTAACTCCCACTCCCCATAATCAGGATATTCGTCGGCATTCACCTACCACTTCCTTTCTGGCGTTTTTATCTTTTTGGGAGGCTTCATCAACACCAGCCGGTACACCGACCTCATCGGTTACTATCCGCTCTCATTAACAACACGAATTGATGCGCCAGATTCCCTGAGCGTTTCTGGCCCGGAGCGTTCGACTACACCATTCACTCGCATGGTCTGTGGCACGTGTGCGCCCTCTTGAGTGCCTACTCTGGCTACCGCGGCAGTTTGGCCGACCTGGAGGACTACGCGGTCACTCCTTGCCCTCACTCTTCTTGAAGGGCTGGCTCAGCTGCTTCAGCTGACCCCAATCACAATTCTATTTATTGGAAGGCAACTTGCCCCACAGCTCAGACCTGAGCGGAACGAGGGAAGAAGGGAGAGCTCCGTTAGACCAGGCGATGACATCATCTTCGCTGGCCACGATGTACTCAAGGGGGGAGGTAGAAAGGGGAGGCGAAAGCTCAATTTGGTGCTGAAGTTTCACTGACAGCCCCACACGATCGGACATATACTCACAAAGGCCGGTTAAATCCGCGCTGTTGTCCAAACGGGTTAATGGAAGGGGGGAGGGGTACCCAGATCGAGAACACTTGTGTGAAGAGGGATAGGAGAGGGATCCTCTGGAGCTCCCTGTTTACTTGAACGAACTCTGAATGGTTCTGTGTTAGTGCCCGTTAACTGTCTGAAAAGGCGCAGAAAGAGGCCGCTTGGGCGTAATACATCGATTGGAGTGTGGTGAGTGCATCATACATTCGAACGAGAGTAAGGCCACCACTCCCCTGCGTCCAGTCGCGAACTTGTGTGTCTCTCCTCGCGCTCTTCTCTTCCCATCGCTCATCACCTCGACACTCTCCCTCTGCGCACAGCACTGAGCTGGACCTGAGGTAGCCGTTGAAAGAGGCTCCGTCACTGCTCGTCCGCGAGAGTAAGGAGCCAACCAGCGGCCACCGAGAGGGGAGGCTAAACCCACCAAACGGCTGCACCTCATCGTGCGGGAGCCCTCTCTGCCACATACATCTTCGTCGACACTTTCACTCCTACTCAGCTCTATCGCCCCGCCCTTCATCGACCTCTGCGCCACCTGGCCTCCGAGTTTCTCTGTAGCGCTCGGTCTGCAGTGGGAGCAGCAGTGAGAGCTGAGGTGAGTTTGGGCAGATTCGAAGCTAAAGAAGAGAACTGTCGCTCCCGGTCAGTCCCATGGCATCGGCGGAGAAGAGCGACAGCAGTGCCCGGGCCGACACCAGCCACAGCACCAGCGAGGAGGGGTCGTCATCGGCAAGAGGCCTGGGCGACCTGACCCGCCCGTCCTCATCATCTGCGCCAACTGCAACGACTACCCCTTTGCCTTCTTCGACCAGCACTGAGGCCCTCCCTTCCTCAAATGTGCCTCCCCACCTCCCCTTCTTCTTGTTCTCGTACTAAGTGGTTAGTCTTCTTCTTCTCCTTCTTCCGCTGCATCGTCAACATCAGCTGCACATGTCGCCGCGCCCACATCAGCAAGTCACCCCTGCTTCTGTCGCCTTCACATCGCCTCCCACCGGCGGAAGCTTGCCCTCATCGGAGGTACCACTTTCCCTACTTCCTCCTTCCTCTCCCGCTCTTACGTTATTCGTTCTTTTGACTTTTACACTACTACCCTATCTGGAGTTCCTGCGTACCGCCCCACCCGCTCCCTTTGGCGTGTGGGGCACGAACCTCACTCTGTGCCGATTTTGTCATAAGATAGCGGGGATTGGTACGCTCAGCCGCAGTTTTAACAACGGCAGAAATATCCCCTTCCCCAAATGTTGAGCACCCCAGCACGAAAAGTCGCCGACTGGTAAGACCGGCGTGGGCTGCCTGGAACCGCAACCACCAAAAAACGTGGTTTGGTCTCTCCACTCCAGGTCCAGCTGGTCTGGGCCACCTGTGGGGATACAGAGCTTCTTGTTATGATATTGCCCACATGCTCCAATTGGGCAGAGGGTAGAGTGTTGGTTCGAGTGTTTTTCAAGTCAGTTACAGCGCTTCTTCTATCACGCACACTCGATAGCATTCTCTTGTACTCCCGCGCTGGCGCCCACAAACCAAACCTGGCTTCTCCTCTCTGCGAAGAGCACCTCTCTGCGCAAGCGGCCCCTTTGTGTGGCTTTAACTCCGACTGAACGCGGTGGCGTTGGGTGGGTCTGGGTTGGTTGATGCTGACTGTGGCCGTCAACATCACCGTGCAGGACCCGTACCGGTCCATCGAAGAGGTGGAACGCGACTTTGCAACGTTTCTGGAGAGCTCCTCATCAACCGACGTGATGAGTTCGTCTCCGGCGGCCTCCGCAGCCAGCACGCCTGCATCTACGACCTCTCCCACCTTGACCACCGTGCCTACCTCTGCATCGACACATCCAAGGTACCCACCACACCCCCCCTTACTCCCATCTTCTTCCGCTCCGGAGGCGCGGGTGTTAGCGGAGGGTAGCGCTGGATCAACCTCCGGAGGTGGTTTCCCCAAACTTTCGAATAACTCCACACACCGTTAGGAGAAAGAATATCCGTTTTCTGGAGTTATATTTATGTCCGACAAGAGTATTGCTTAGATGTAATTTCCCAAAATATTGTTCCATTTCAAGAACTCTTTCCTGTTTATGGTTTTATACAAGAAAAAGAAATTCATTTAACGCCAAAATATGTATGTGTGTTGAGCAGCTCAGGGTGGGGCGGTGAGTTCGATTGGAGCCATCGAAGCTCTGCGACGAGCTTGGTAAGCGGAGGAGGTCATGCTCACCACCACCACCATCACCATCAGCAGCACCACCAACATCATCATTCTCACCATCCGCACCAGCACCTGCATACTGTCCACCATGCCACTGGTGCAGGCGTGCCTATAGCACAATTCGCGCCAACTACGGGCCACATGATCAAGCAAGAAGGTGACCCGAGTCACAGCCCTCCTTCTCTGTCCACACCTTACTACACTCCTTTCTATCAACATTCGTTGCTGCAAGAGCACAACGAGGTGCGTGTTCAACTGCTTGGGTGAAAAATGAGGATTCGTATAGGGACTCACCGCAATGTGTCGAATTGGCTGCAGACCTCAGCTCCGCTCATGCACCCTTACATGCAGCTGCGGCCACAGCTGGTATGTAGATTCATCTCCAAACAATGGTGGAGAAGATGGTGACTCAATGTTGGGTCTGGGCGCGGATGTGTATTCTGCAGGAACGGCCTGTGACACATCCGATTCCAAGTGTTAATTCTCTACCGCTGCGACATTCCCAGCGTCTGTCCCCAATTCCTTCCATCACCTCAGGCCCACCCCGGCCAGCAAACGCGGCATGGGAACTTACTGGCCATGACGGAACTGCTACAACTGTGGCAACATATCCAGCCCCGTTTCACTCCGGATCAAGCGTCATGTCCTCGCACTCTCACATTCCACCATCGTTGCCTGCATTCTCTTCTGTCCCTTCGTTCACCAATCCTGAACTATCGTCAGTGGCTTCTACGCAGCCATCAGTGTTGCGTTCCAGTGCTGAGGCTCACACGTTAACCGAGCCTGCGGAAGGGTCAAAGATGACAGAATGGAAAGAGGAAGAGGAAAGCAGTGATGACGATGATGACAGCGAGGGGTCTCAACGCGATGAGAAATCAAGCTCCAGAAAGAGCGAAGACTACTCCAAAGATTCTTCGACGGGTCTTCGTTCTCGAAAAAGGAGGTACGTTGTGCATTCAGAGTTGTAAGCGACTTTGCAGAAGATTGACGGATTCGATTCTTCTTCTCGTTGCTCTGTGCGCGAACAGTGCTGGCGATCTGGCCGCCGCCAAAAAGAAAAAAGTCGCACTTGAGCGTGAGAGGCGTAAAGAGCTTACCAATTTCTTCTATCGACTGCAATCTTGCGTTCCCTCACTAAGGTACGGTCGATCTCTTCTCCTATCTGACGTGTGGGAAGATCTCAGCTTAGCCATGCAAACTACAGATCTGCGCCGACTCGGCCAACTAAGGCCATTTTGCTTCAGTCGGCCTGTGAATACATCCAGTCACTTGAATCCGAGCTTTCCCAACTCAGGTTCGTGCCCCCACGTGTTAGGCTATTGTGTTGTCAAGACCCGCTGATAGGTGTTTCAGGTCCGAGAACCAGAGGCTGCGAGGCGGCCAGAGTTTTGAAGGCACCGCGGGAGGTTCTTCTTCGTCATCTACCTATCCACGTCGCCAGGGCTCCGCACAAGATGCGACACGATTGCTCTTCGTATCGCCTCCCACTGCTCTTCCTTCTTCTATGTACTCACCACTTCGCCACCCCTTTCTCCGCGGTCACTCCATACTCTCTTTCTGTGCGTGTTCTCACGATGGCAAATTGTTCATATCTAATCTCATTTTCCCTTCTCTCGCAGGTCCTATGCACCTTCTTCCTCTTCCTCTACACTCCCTATGGGCTCCCTTATCTGGGGCTCTCCTCCACTTCATCAGCCATCACCGCGGTTTCGAACAGCGGAAGAGTACTCGTCGGGAACGTTGGGACTGGAGTCAACAACGACGCTGCCTTCGGTACCCACTACTCTCTTGACCAGCAGCCCACCAGCACAGCAGTCGGTGCCGCCTGCGGACCAATTGGGGGACTCTTCGGAATACTCCACCAGTTGCAGTTTCTCTTCATCTCCGTGTCGCTCCTCTCCTCGGCGTGTATGATCGTGATCAGCTGGATCCTCTTTTTGTGCCTTCGCATCGCCCTCGTCAGCTGCATCTTCCTCTTCCTCTTCCTTCTTGAGCCCCTCCTTCCCGCCTGGAATCGGAAGATCTTCACGGCGGTCTGGAAGGAGGTCAATAGTATTGAGGTACATCATCTCTTCGTCGCGGGCCCAGCAATCATCGGTCTTTAATCTGTGGTGGCCAACACAGGGGATGTACCAGATGGGGACAGCGGGAGCAGGCAAGCAAATCAACCAGTTTGTCAAGGCTGTCGGCTCTTTGGGACTGGTGATCTCACTCGACAAATCGTTATGCGATCGGATCATTCTTCCCCCCTTCCTCGCCGTCAGACTCAGCTGGGAGATCATCTGCCGCCTTTGGAATGGTATTATATGCTCCTTTCCGCTCTCCTCAGCGCAAGGGACTCAACTGACTGACAACTGACTCATCCAATGACAGATATGTTGACGTTGATTCCATGCCAACGCAACCGCACCGATACGGACTGTGGTTTGCACCCCTGAGGATCATCTGCCCAACTTCTTCACGCGTCGTCTAGCTCCTTCTCCCTTCCCTCTTCTCCCTGCGGCGTATCTTCCTTCCCTCCCAAGAGAAAACATCCACTCCTACCCTCTCTTTTAGCACCCATGGGAAAAGAGAAAGGAGGGCTTTATTGTTGCGGATGGATGGAGAGGCAGCCACTAGCCGGACAAAGTCCGACTTGCACATCGATATCGATCAGGCCTCCCCATATCCGTTGTGAGGAACGACCTCCAAGGAGGAGAACAGAGCGGTCAGAAAGGCAGGAGCGTGGAGGAAACGGAGGACCGATCTCGCCAGGGGACGGATCCTGGCGAAAACAACAGCAGAAGAAGGAAACAAAGAAACGAGCGATGGGGAAGAATGGTGCTGAGCGCTGCATTGACGGACGAGAGGAAGAAGGAATGAGCAAAGCCCCATCATGTAGCAGGAAACAGCAGTGTAACGCACCAGGCTCTTGCAGGCTTAACGACGGAGCGGAGGCCTGGTGTCAGGGAGGTTGGGAGGGAGGACTTCCGGACGAATGCCAGGGGGGTAGGGCACAGTCCAGCGCAGCTCCTCCACGATGACGACGGCGCCATCGAACGAACCCTCAGTGAAGGTGTTGCTTCCGGCATCATAAGTGGCCATTGTGTAAGGGACGGAGTTGTAGACGTGAGGCAGGTTGAAGGGAAGCTCGTCACCAATGCAGCCGCACTCAGCGATCTCGTCTCGGAGGGGACCCCTCTTCTTCCTCCTGTTCTTGAGAGTTCGCTTCTTAGGGGCGCTCAGCTCACGGTAGATGAAGTCCTCCTCGTCGAAGAGCTGGACTCCCCTGAAGGACACTGTTAAGAGGATAGCCTGGGTGGTTAGCAACTGAGTTGTGTCACAGTTACAAAGAAGGGCAAGCCAGCTTACCGACGGTGGGGCCTGAGGAGAGAGGGAGGGCGTAGAACATGTAGCGGTTGTCCTGGGCGTTGACCTCAACGAGCCTGGTCCAGAATGCACCGTTGAAGAGCAGCTCTGGGCCAGCCTGGTAAGCCTGCGCGCCAAACTAACACCAGGATGTGGGAAAGGCGTACCCAACTGGCCACCAAGGGTGGTCGAAACTGAGGAGTTTTCAGAACCCAAGGGAGCAAAGACATTCGCAAGGGTAGATGGGTCATCATCGTTAACCAGATCCTTTGGGACAGGGAAGATCAGAGCTGATGGCAGAAAAGCTGAACAAAGATGAGGGATGGGGACTTACCAGGAGGGCCTGCGAGGATTGGCCGTTCTCGTAGAAGCGGTTCTCGGAGTCATCAGTGAAGCCAACCCAGGCCCTGCCGATGAAATCGTCGGCGTGGCTGATACTCTGGTAGTCACCGTTCTGGAGGGTAACCCTCAGGAGGCGCTGGCCAGACCTGCACTTCTCGCGGATGGGCTCGCAGACTTCGACCTCCTGGGCCCAGAGCATGGCGAACCTGTACAGATGGAATGGTGTGGTCAGTGAAGGAACAGGATAGGAGAAAGAGTGGAGTTGGAACCTCAGGTAGGCCATGATGGAGGCCTTACGGTACTCAATCTCGTTCTCGCACCAGGTGACGTTGTCCTGGTAGTAGTCGATCATGTTGAGGACCTCCGAAACCCACTCCTTGCAGGTCTCGAGGGTGCAGAGGGCGGTCTCACGCTTGTCCTTACCAATGTGGAGACGCGAACGGAGAACAGCGTTGTACTTGACGTTGTCGAAGGCAGGGATCTCAGACCTACCCTTCCTCTCGCGTTCAATGTAGGGGTGGTTGATGATGCTCTCATCGTAAACTGTGAGAATAGAAGAGCGGTTAGTGGGAAGAAGAGAGTATTCTAACGGTGGTTAGTACCGGAGCGGCTAGTGTGGGCAGTGGAGTTATAATCAACCACGCGGGCCTCGTTCTCGTCATTGCACTCAGTCAGGTTGAGAAGGCAATGGATGGCGTGGGTGTGGTTGCAGTTCCTCCACTCCTCCATGAGGAGATCCTCGATGATGAGGGGCTCCAGACGGGCAAGGCACTCATCGCGCCTCTCCTCCCACAGGGCTTCCTCGGCGGTAAGGTTCCTGAGCTGAAGAAGGCACTGGTCGCGCTCCGCCTCATAGTTCGGGTCACGCTCAAGCTTCTCCACCTTGGGGATCGAAGCCTTGGCCTTCTTGTTGAACTTAGCGGCGGCGAAGCCACAGAGGAGGGCCACCAGGAGCAGGCAGAGCAGGAGGGAGGCCTTCATCTTGGCGTGAGAAGTCCTGTATGTGTGACACGCCTCTTGTGGAACTACTGGCAAGGATAGGCTTGACCTCAGCGACACAAGAGGCGCGACGGTCGCATGCCCTTTTTTGTGTTTCCTCTTTTAGTTGTCTCTTGTCCAATGGGGAAGCTAGATTCTTAACCTATTTATTTCACCAAACAGAAACGAATTTTGAAACGCCTTTCGAATTGTGAAAGCAAGGGAAAGGCGTTTCAAGGCAAGGTTTACGAAACTTGTTTGTGGAGTTTATTTTCACCGTCTTCATCGTCGTACGTGTGTTTGCCGCCAATGTTGCACTTCAAACGTGATTACCGCAGACCTTTTATTGCGCTCCCGACAGGAACAAGGAGAACAGAGCGGGACAGGCAGAGAGGAGAGGTGATCGGAGTTCAGATCTGATGTCAAGTTGGGCGTTGGAATCCGATGCATGGGGCAGAAGGTGTCAGAAAGGGAAGGATAGAAAGGAGTCCTGGCTTACAAGCCCTCAAGAGCCTCAATGGGAATACCCTCCGGGTAATCGACCGTGAAGCGCAGCTCCTCAAGAGTCAGCGCGGCAAGGTAACCAGACTGCGGGGTGCCCTCGATATTACTGAAAAGTGGAGAACGATTAGATCACTCAAGCAAACCTCATTCAATCCAGTCACTTACTTGAGTGCCACCGAGCTGATGTGTGGCGGAGCGTAGGAGATGGGACCACCGAGGGCACCGCAGGAGTTGTCGGGCCAGTTGTATCTCTTGGCGATGCGCTTCCTACCATCTAGGATCCACTTGTCTTCAGAATTGAACAGACCAAGTCCGCTATTGGTCCCTGCAGGCCAAACCATCAGTGAGAAGATCCAAGCAGCGCCGCAAACACTCAACTGAGAGACGTACAGGTCAATTCCCCACTGTCGTCCCTGACCACGGCCCAGACGCTCCTGGCGAATTCAGGAATCACAGTGATTGTGTTGCTGTAGCTTTCGTCGTTGGCTGCGTATGTTGTGCAGGTGAGGAATTGCGCAACCTGGAGAAGCATATTCAAGAGACTGTACAGATGTTAAGGTTGTTGGCAAAGATGTAGTAACCATCCGCATTCTCTACCTCCTCCACGAGGGTGCGTTGATCGCCATCTGCAAAGTCCTATACAGTGAAGGATTAGTGGAAGATCGTGGTGAAAAGCTCAGGCAACGTACTCCGAGCGCCTGGTTGCTAGGGTTGAAATTCGACTTGGTGAACGCGATGAGGACTTGGTCGTAAAAGAAGTTGGGCGTGTCGAATTCCCTGTACAAGGTGGCGCGGACCAAGCGGTTACCAGCCTTGCAGTTACCGACCTGGACCAGACATTCCCGGCGGATCTGGTCATAGAGCATGGCGAATCTAAGAACGGAAGGTGAGTTTAACAAGTAGGAGAACATCAAGGTTCACGAATGATTATCGTACCTCTGGTAGGCCATGATCCTGGCCCTAGCCCACTTGGTACGTTGCACAGTTGCGGCATAGGTCTCCTCCAGCTGCGACAGGTAGAACGCGCTCTTGTCGCGGAGCACTTGGCACTGCTCCAAGGTGCATTCAGTGACATCACGCTTATTGCGCTTATGCTTTTCGATGGCCTTGAGATTCATCTTCTTGCCAAAATGTTTGTCCATCGAGGCAAGCTTGTTGAAGACCTTGGTCTCACGGTCGAACACCTTGCCCTTGAAAACCTTGCCATCTTCGGATTCGGATCCTGAATTACGGTGACAAAGATAAGACAACAATTCATCTGGCAAGATGGTTGCGATGCTTACGGCGCCTGCCGTCGATGACCAGGAACTCGTTATCGATGTTGCAGTGAGTGAGATTCTTCAGACAGAGGCCTGACTGGGTCCTGTTGTCATCCCTGTACCACTTGTAGGTCTCAATGACAGCTTCGGCTTCGGCGAGCAGAGCGAGTTCATCCTCGATTTTCACCTCCAGCGCGGCCTCTTGCATAGTGGCATTCTTGAGGCTATCGAGACAATCCTCAAGTTCTCCACCCACGGCAGTGGTGAGAAGAGAGCCAAGGCTCAGAAAGAAGACACAGAGGAGGACAAGCTTCATGTTGGTCTTCCTTCCAGGTCACAAAGGAAGAGCTGCGTAGAGGAGGAGCCTTGGCTTTTCTTGGTCGGTCTCTTCCTTGCTGCGTTCCTCTGCTGCGGGACACCAAGCGCTGCAACCCGGCAAAAGGAAAGACCTTTAAGCACCAATCAGGAAAAGGGGATTTTAAATACGGATCCGTATTTTCGCGGTTTATTGAAGTCGACAGAAAGTACGAGAAAATGCTGGAAAAAACAAGGGAAGAGGTGCTGTTCTCCCCAAAGTAATATTTAGAGAATATTCGCACCATCCTAAGCAGCGAACGTCACGCGTCCGAACAGGCGTGAAGTCTCGGCAGCTTCGTGGCTGGCTATCCTCGCTGTTTTCTCTAGCGCCTCGATTCTTTTTCACCTCTCGCACTCCGAAGTTTTCGCCGCCAGGTGACGAATGCACAGCAACGATATTTAAAGTATGCGCGATCCCGGCGCCCGTGAGTTCTTGTCATATCTCAATTCGTAACCAAATTCTTACCGCGGAAGGAAAAATACCTGACTACGGACGCGAATAGGCGCAGACAGACAACAGCACAAACAAATCTGGCTGGCCCTGCAACCTCGCACACACAACCTCCCTGTAGTTCATCATCTTTCGTGCCAGGCATTTATTTATTATTTTATTTTTATCCTTTTTTTTAAAAACAAAAATCCTGTCCTTATCGATCTACTCTATCTCTCTTTTGGAGCTTGGCGGCATTTCGATGAACAAGCGGGGGTTCGCCTCTAGCAATGCGGGGGAGGCGCTCCTGACAACCTCGGGTGAGACCGACACCGCCTACCCGCTGAGCCTCCTCATCCCCTCTATGGCGCGAGCGGGCGGATCGTCCCCGAGCGCGCTCAGGCGCAGCGAACCGCATCATCAACACAGAAGTGGTTCCCCCTCCCCCCTAATGACGCTCGCAATGGGGTCAGCAATGGGCGACGACGATGTCCTCGCGCAGCCGCTGATGGGGATCAGCCTTGGAGGCGATGGCGGCGTCGATCACGGGCAAGGCGACTCAGGCATGACGGGCGTGGCACGTTCGTCTGCCTCGCCCGCATCAATCTCCATGATGATGATGTCTTCGCACGTGCCGCCGATGATGGCGAAGATGGAAGGGGGCATGACATCTCATCCCCACAGTCACCAACATCTCCACAGCCACCATCATCAGACCCCTCGCTGTGTACCGCAGGTCGGTGACGGTGCTGCTGAAGAGGGCGAAGAGGATGCTGGAGACATGCGACGCTATTCTAAGAGAGGCCGCATGATGGAGGTGGAGACCAACGGAGGCGGGGTGACCAGTATGGGCGAGCAGCAGGCCACGTCTTCGCTGCTGATGCACCAACACGCACAGCCTACGCTCAAGGCTGCGCACACCTCGCTGCCGCACTTCCATGGCGGCGGACGAGCGCAGGCGCTTAGTTCGTCCCACCACCAGAACGGCTTCTCTTTCAATCCTATGCATAACCGTGAAGGTATTGCTCGATCCCTTCCTTGTGCATTCAGTAGCGCTATTGGTAGTGTGGCTAACAACAGGTCACTTCATCGTGTGAACGCAGGAGGGGACATGACGCCACAAGAGGACGAAGATGATGGTATTGACGCCGAACAGGGCTATGGTCACAACAGAGGCCTGCACCCTGAGCAACAGCCATTAAAGCAACAACAGCAAACCTATACCTCGGCTTATCCTTATCCGTCGCAGCCGCAGCATGTTCCCATCCATCCTACCTACGTCCAGCAATCTCCCTTCGTTTCAGCAGCCAGCGTGTGCCCACCGGTAATATTTACTAATACCTCTCGAGGGGATCCCCGACAGTCAACATGCTCACTGTTACCCCTTTGCCTTCATAGTTTCTGATGCCCGGCAGCTCGCCCTCGTCCTTACCCTCGGGCGTGGCGCAGTGGAACCCATGGACGGATCCTAAGCTTTCAGTACAGATTTTCTGATTCCAACACATCCCCTTTGACTATTCACTGATGTGCTCGACTGTCAGAATACACCCGATGTGCTGTCTACAGAGGACAGGGACTCCAATGGACGAAGAACAGGCAAAGGACGACGTGTGGCCAGAAGCGGCAGCTCCCTCCCTATGAGCGGGACTTACTCTGCAGTTTTATCGCCACGGTAGGCTCTCGTACAGAACTCAATGTCTGTGCTACGTGAGTATTTAACTGTTTCTTTTTATTTCCACAGGAATGTCTTTCCTCCTTCTTTAGCTTCACTTTCTACAAGTGCTCCGTGCATTCCAACGGTAGCCAGCCTAACCCCCCGGTCTTATTCAAGTGAGGCTTGTGTTGCTTCATCTCCTCGCTTTTCGCTTCCTGCCGGTCATATTCAAGGTAAATGTTATACTAATACTGCACTTCCACCACTCGGCTTACGTTCCGCATTTCAGGCGGAACATTCCCACTTGTACATACTCAGAGCACCCAGCCTACTTTTGACTTCCCTGAAGTAAAAGGACGGTATCATGTACATAAGAAAATAGGAGAAGGTCTGCTCCGCCATGATGAAGTATCTAATCACACAACAACTCATTGAGTTAACTCGCTTTACAGGAACCTTTAGCACTGTATATAAGGCGACTCCCCTCAATAACCCTTCTCAACCGGTGGCGCTTAAGCGGCTCTATCCCACATCATCACCATCTCGTGTTCGGAACGAAATTCGACACCTCAAGTTATTGGGGTAGGGCTTCTTGATTTTCCTAAAAACGTTACTTACACTGAGTTCTATTTCTAACTTGTTACTGTGCAGGGGCACAAACTTCGTTCTGCCGCTGCTAGGCGGGTTGCGAGAGGGCGACCAAATTACCCTCGTTTTGCCCTACTTCAAGCACGACAGGCATGCTTAACTTTTTTGTGGAATCTCCTGGGCGTACGCTGATTTGTTTTGATCAGATTTAAGGAGTATATCAACCGTTTCACGGTGGACCAGCTGCGTAATTACCTTTTTGCCTTGTTTACTGCTCTTCATCACATGCATCGTCATGCAGTCATTCACCGCGATGTTAAGGTACAAGAGTCCTTTTAGTTGATATTTGACACTAACGGTACGTGATGATCTATTTCCAGCCAAGCAATTTTCTGTATTCGATCGAGAGAAATGAGTACCTGTTAGTGGATTTTGGTCTAGCCGAGCTAGACGAGTCCAAAGTGCTTCAAGCCGAGAACAGCTCCGACCTCTCTCTGCAGAACTACAGTACGTACTTAATAGCACAAAATCGTTGGTGTCTTTTGTCCTCACTTATTGTATCCCATCAGTTCGAAATTTCTTGGGTGTGACCTCAGCGCCTGGCGAGCGTGGAAGCATCGCTAGAGCGTTTCTACAAGCACGAGGGCAGAGCAGAAGGGCAGGGAGAGCAGGCACCCGAGGATTTCGGGCACCTGAGGTAATCGAATCTTTATACTAAAACCGAGGATAGCCTTGCTGATATGTCTCTTAAAATAGGTCCTCATGCGTTCAACATACCAGACGACCGCCCTTGACGTGTGGTCTGCTGGGGTGGTGTTGCTGTACGACAAAAAAACATCATTTCTCGAAAGGATTGGCCTAACCATTGCTGTTGCAGGTGCATACTGAGCACGAGATATCCCTTCTTCCACTCTCCTGATGACATGACTGCCCTTGCCGAGGTTGCTTGTATTACTGGCACTAACGAGCTTCAACAAACCGCCGCGATTCTTGGTGCGTGCTACAGTCACGACTTGTGCCTTTACGCTGCTAACGCCCTATTAGAGAAGCGAGTTTTGTTCCCAGAGGCAAGAGCAAAGATGGATTGGCGTACGCTATGTTTATCTTTGACTGCCAACAAGAACGTTTACGATTTTCCTCCCGAGGTATCTATCTATCCTTCTCCTTCTATGCAAAAACACACAAAGCCTGATTTTTCATCTGCATAAGGTATTCGACCTTCTTGATCGTTGCCTCACGCCCAATCCGTGTTTGCGCATCACTGCTGCTGAGGCGCTCAACCACCCATTCCTTCGTGGTGTCAATCCAGCTTCGTTTCCTCAGGTACAACAGAACCCGCCGGTGATGGGTTCTCTCCACCCCTACAACTCACCACAGTGAAGCTGCTGCTGTAAATAAGAAAAATTCCTCAGATTTTTTGCAAAGGGAAAAATATTTACCTTTCATTTCTTTAGCCACGTCAACTGGATCATCTCTCCTGCCTTTGATCTGCATTTGGTCCTCATTTAGCATCAAGTGTTGCCGCTCGCAATTAATTTTGTGCAATTGTGACACGAGAATAGATTTTCTATCCACCTTAGAACAGCATCTAATACACATACCTCAAGATGTCGCATCGCCCTGTACAGCGTCGCCCAGGCACACAACAGCATCAGCTCTTCCCGCAGACGTACGGCTTCGAGGACACCGCCGATCAGACGGGGTTCGATACCGAGCCCACCTTTTACACTGAACCTGCCCCCGCCTACTATCCTCCAATGTCCCCTCCCGGCAGCCAGGGCCACTACCAGCCTGCTCAAGGTACCATCTCTCGACTTCATCATTTGACTTTTTAAATAAATTTATAAACAAAATATATTCTTTGATAAGGACTCGTTATCAATTTGTGATTTGAGAAAAAGAGGCATCACATACTCACGAGAGCTCATGTGATCACAACCAGGCGGGAGCTACAGCACGGTGCCACAAGCTCTGCCCACACCACCTGGATCCAGCGGCGGCCAGCGACGAGGAGCGCCCGCCCCCATGCGCCCTGGTGGTGGCGGCGGTGTGAAGCCACCACAGCCTCTTTTCAGCGATATCGCTGGCCAGAACGACTTCCTACACAACGTGGCCCACCTCACCGACAACCCACTCCTAAGGTGCACCTTCTGTCGTCCCTGTATTCTGAAACACTGAGTGCTGATGAGCCATCTATCAGAGTGGGGCTTGATCAAGGTTCCAAGTGGGCAGAAGATGCCGGCAGGAAGGGTCTTGAAGGGGTATATACCTGCTGCTCCGTGTTTGTCCTTTGTCGTATATGCTGATGAGCGTTGATGATGGGACTAGATCACACGTTACCTTGAAGCCACGAACCTCAAATACTACTTCAACATCAACAATTCCTATGTGCCCAACAAGCTGAAAGTCATTCTGTGTCCTATTCTTCATAAGGTACTGAATAGTCCTACTATGCAGAATGCGAAAGTCGTTTGACATACCTGCCATTTGCAGTCCTGGACACGGCGCATCACACAAACGCCCGATGGCAAAGAGCAGTATCTGCCACCCAAGGTGCGATGTCACTTATACTTACGTTAACAAGAAATGCTGATCAGTTAGAGAAAATGTATGCAGGACGACCTCAATGCTCCCGACTTGTACATTCCTCTGATGGCGTTTGTGACATACGT
>CDEZ01021573.1:3045-23192 GCA_000826365.1 Acanthamoeba royreba | reverse complement strand
TTAGGGCGTGATTGCGCCAATTATCCACGGGTTTTCATCGCTGAGCTATAAATTGAAGCTGCGGCACAGCAAAGAAAAAGTCTTGCACACGAACCAAGTCCCCTCTCAAATCTTCGCAAACCACTCTCCCCACATTTTTTCTTCAAGTGATGGAATCGTCATCAACGCTGAAGGAGTTCCTGGAGAGCTGCTCTTTCGCCGACATGGAGGAAGTGCGCAATCAGAATCTGGTCTACTTGACGGCGAAGGACTCCATCGAGACTGGTTTCCAGGTACAGGGATTTCGAAACCCCTCTCCCTCTCTCTTGAGATTTGGATTTGACCGTGACCTCTTTTCTGTGTCATATATAGACCCTCGTTAGGCACAGGGTCCTCGGTGCGCCTGTGAAGGACGAGCAAACTGGCGAGTTCATCGGTCTCGTAGACATGAAGGACTTTGTCGAGTACATCTTGCTCATCTACGGAGAGGGCACCTCCACCGTACACGACCTCAACCTCGACAAGGGACTCAGCGTCCAGAGCATTCTCAGTACAACTGTCCTCCATGACCTGTGATGTGTGAAGCATGCATGGGTGGTCAGACAGCTAACCCTCTGCTCTCTCACCACCAGACCTGTCCAAGGCCAACCCGTTCACTCGGGTCTCCTATGACGCACCGATCATCGAAGCCCTCAAGGCTCTTTCCACAGGTCTCCACCGTGTGGCGATCACGCAGGGCGGGCCTGCCAATGTGATCAAGATGGTGAGCCAGATGTGTCTTCTTGAGTTCCTGCTGCACCACGTGCCGCTGCGCATGGGAGTGCAGGGAAACAGCTGGGGAGACGTGCTTGATCGCAAAGTGGGCCAGCTCCGCCTGGGCAGCGTGCCCAAGGTCATCTCTTACGATCATACATCCCTCGATGCCTTTGCGCTTATGGACCATGAACGCATCTCGGGCACAGCGATCGTCGACGATAAGGGCAACCTCTACGGAAGCATCAGTGTGTGGGACCTCAAACATGCCGCAGCCAATGCCGGTGCGTGACTTGATGTGATTCGTGTGGTAGAGCGTAGAAGCTCTAACATTCGGTCTGTGTGCGCAGAGGTGCTGCTGCTACCGCTGAAAGAGTTCTGGGATGCTACGAAGCGGCCGCTGGTCACCGTCACTGAGGAGGACTCGTTGGGCGAGGCCATGGAGAAGATCGTCAACGGCGGCATCCACCGCCTCTTCCAGGTGGCTGACGGCCGAGCCGTCAAGGTCATCACGCTCACCGACCTACTCGGAGCCCTCTACGAAAGCTTGTCTTAAGACATCGATGCATCCATTCGTCTCCTAATGTGACAAGTTGTACTTACCCACTTCCCCACGTCATCGTCTCGCTCGGTGCGAGTGTGACCTCTGCTTGCAGGCACCACAGAAACAAAAAACGAACAATTTTGGAATTTGAAGAAGCCACGATCATCTAGCACTTGCCTGTTTTACATTCTTGGCGGTTATGGTGGAGAAGCGCGCAAAGAGAAGTGCTGTGCGGGGAACTGTACTAGGTAGTGCGAGAGAAGCCGGCTGCCCGACCACACTACGCTCACATCTCTCTCGCCTACTTCCCCCTCCTGCATGACACAAACCATCTCCTCAATTGTTTGAAAAGGGCAACACAACACAACAGTACCTCCCTTCAATTTAATCTTCGATCAAATTCGGCCAATTCGGCAATTTTGTTCTCTTTGAAAGAGTAGCTGCCCCCCATTCCAGGCACTACACACCACTGGCCATGGGTAATGCGATGGACATTGAGCAAGGGCCTCCCCGCCCCGTCAAGCGGGGAGTGGACACGGACGAGACCCGCCAGCTGGACAACAATGGCATCTACGAATTGAGCCGCACGAAGCTGAAGAAGCAGGACGACGTGCTGGACCTCATTGGCCAGACGGCGGATCGATTAAACACAATAGGGCAGGCCATCGGGCGGGAGATCGACGAGCAGACGCCGCTTCTCGGGCAGCTTGGTGGTGGCGTGGACAACAGCACCGAACGCATCAACAAGGCCGCCCGCCAAGTGCGTGCCCAAAGCGAAGCCGGTGCCACCCCCTGGTGTCTCTGGTACCACCGCACTACTCCCCCTTTCTCCATTTAATTTTCCTACTTTATCAATTAAATGGTTAAATTAATATCCAAGGAGAGTTTCCTATTTAAAAGGAAGAAATTAATTCATTTTTTGAAATTGCTTTCCTCTCTATTAAATAAAAATATTATTTTATAAAATAAATGGGTTCTTGATTTTTCATTTATTGTAAATTAGATTTCTATTTTAAGGACTTTAAATTATTAATTTAAAATATGCCCCTTTTCAGTTGCTGCAGCTGACCACGAATCTTGGGAAACAGGTACACGATAATGATACTCTTCTTGACGCTGCTGGTGGTCATCTTCTTCGCCATGCTCTTCTGAGTCAGACGAGAGGGAGAGGAGCGACGCGAAAGCGAACAAGGCTCGTGATGGCGGTGAGAGCACCACCCAATTTTCAGGCCCCTGTGTGGAGCAAACCGATCCCTAGCTCAGGCCCAGCGCGTCGAGAGCACTTGAATAGTCAGCGTGCTCGCGCATGCAACACGAGTTACGTCTCCGGGATGTGCACAAGGGCCAGCCTTACAAACAAGTCAAGGTCTAACATTGCATGCGCTGATGGCGCGGAAGCTGCACTCGTGATCGGAGACATTGTGGCGTAAGTCGGCGTACCTGAGCTCAAGGCTCGTCTGTCGTCACTTATTTATTGTATGTACATGTGTTCATGATGCAACAAGACTTTGCCTCTTCACCATCCCTGCGTTCTGTTCTCACCTCTTGCCCAAGAACGAAAACGAAATGCAGCATATTTGAAATTTTTTGAAGGCGATACATCGGACCTGTCGTTTTCGTTCTTTTGCTTGCTCGCGAGATAAAGGATGGAGGGCTTCGAAAGCGGAAAGGAAGCGACGGATCTGCGCCGATGGAAGCTGCGTGTGGAGGAGGGCCGTCAGGTGTGGGAATACATCGACGGCGACGAGCCCGTCCAGCAATCTCCCGCCGAGAAGTACGCCCTTGGTATTCTCACTGTACGTTGTTTCCTCCGCTTCTTCTTTGGCTCCCTGGACTTCCCCATCTTTTATTCCCCGCAGCAGTACCGCTAAACAATCTTTTTTTTTCAGATTTATCACTTCGCAAGTTTCGAAATAACTTTCAATTTTTTATTTTTTAAATATTTCCCCCCAATTTTAGCTCCTATTACGATGACTTGTGGCTCATTGGGTCATCATCAGGACGAAGACGTGCCACCCAGCGAGCGCGCGACTACGCCTATCGAGTCAGCCGCGAAGGCGATCGACTTTTACCAGAAGATCCAGACGGAGGACGGACACTGGGCCATGGACTATGGTGGCCCTATGTTCCTGATGCCAGGTGACTGCGGCCGATCGTCTTGATGATGTGCGCATGTATCACGTCTGACACTGACGCTTCATTTTTTATAATGGTTCCATTCTGAAGGACTCTTGATCGCATGCCACGTCACGAATGTGGAACTGCCTCGCCCGATGAAGATCGAGATGGTGCGCTATTTGACCAGCAGACAGAACTCTGATGGCGGCTGGGGTCTCCACATTGAGAGCAAGTCGACAATCTTCGGTACGGGCATGAACTACACCGCCATGCGCTTGCTTGGCGTGCCGAAGGAAGACGACAGGATGCAGCGAGCGCGTGAGTTTCTTGCGGCCAACAATGGCGTTAAGGGAATCCCATCATGGGTACACGTGCCTTGTTAATTGTCCTCCAAATGAACACGATTCTCTGATCCAACCCTTGACATTTTCACTATAATTTACAGGGCAAGTTCTGGCTAGCCGTGATGGGCGTTTACGATTGGGAAGGTCTTCACCCGATCCCGCCTGAGCTGTGGCTTCTCCCCTACATGCTTCCGATTCATCCCGGTACTTCATTCGTGACGACATCTTTTCCTGACTTATTAAACCACTGTGAGACACTCATGTATGATACCTGATGCAGGCCGTTGGTGGTGCCATTGTCGCATGGTGTATCTTCCCATGGGATACGTTTACGGCCGTCGCATTACTGCGCCCGAGAGCCCTCTTGTGCTGTCCTTGAGGAAGGAATTGTATCCGAATGACGACTACGCCAAGATTCCCTGGTCCTCGATCCGGTCATATGTGAGCCCGCTTGATCTTTACTATCCACACACCACGCTCCTTGAGTGTCTCTATGGTTCGTATCCTATTTGTTGCGTGCATAACCATGGCTCATGATCAACGTGATCACGATAGTGGTACTCGACAATTACGAGAAGGTTCACAGCTCGTGGCTTCGAGAAAAGGCTCTGGACCTCACAGTTGAACATGTTGCTGCTGAGGACAAGTTCACCGACTGGGTTTGCATTGGACCGGTACTCTCCTCCTGGTTTCAAGCGAAAAGGCAGGACTGACCTAACGTGCTCTCGTTTTTCACCAGGTCAACAAGACGATCAACATGTTGTGCTCGTGGCACGCTCAGGGCAGGGACTCGAAGGAGTTCCAACGCCACATTGAACGCGTGCTGGACTACCTGTGGCTGGCTGAGGACGGCATCAAAATGCAGGGTTATAACGGCAGCCAACTGTGGGACACCGCGTTCTCAGTCCAGGCCATCATCGAGACTGGTCTTGGGGATCAGTTTAAAGACTGCCTCCTCAAGGCCTATTCGTATATCGATATAACTCAGGTCAGGGAAGACGTCGAGAGAATGGACTACTTCTATCGTCACATCAGCAAGGGTGCCTGGCCCTTCTCGACACGCCACCACGGCTGGCCTATCTCCGGTTCGATAGCCTATCTCTATTTGTTGAACTCAATACTCACAGCGCCTTTCTTCTCCTGCAGACTGCACCGCGGAAGGGCTTAAGGCCTCTCTGCTCCTAAGGCAGTACAGGTAACTCTAGCCTTGCCTTTCATCAAACACTCCATGCATGAAAACAATGCACCATGAATAATGTACTTTTGCCTGTTCGGCTTGGTGCTGTATACAGCTGGATCAAGCCATTTGAAGATCAGCGCTACTTTGATGCCGTCAATGTGATCCTCTCACTTCAGAATTCCGATGGCGGCTGGGCTACTTACGAACTGCAGCGCGGCCCCACTATCCTCGAATGGATCAATCCGGCTGAAGTCTTTGGTAGACCAATCGTACCCTTTGGCAATAATCTCAGCATCCTCAGCCTTTCTCTTCATCAGACGCGATCATGGTGGACTACCCCTATGTCGAGTGCACTTCGGCCTGCGTTCAGGCACTCACGATGTTCGCCAAGCACTTCCCTCGCCATCGTTCTGCGGAGATCAAGTACGCGTTCTATGCCTTCGAATGTTCGATCTTGATGAAGTCTTACCATTGGATCATAGAACGGCCATCGCCAAGGCCGTTGAGCTCATCAAGAGCAAGCAGCGCCCGGACGGCAGCTGGTACGGAAGCTGGGGTGTGTGCTTCACCTACGGCACCTGGTTCGGCGTCGAGGGTCTCATCGCAGCAGGCGAGCCTGCCGATAGCCCGTACATCCAACGCGCGTGCCAGTTCCTCCTCTCCAAGCAGAACGGCGAGGGCGGCTGGGGTGAAACCTTTGAGGTACGGGTGTTGTGCAGGAGTGATGCATGTTCATTCATCAGTTACTGATGAGGTGCGCGTGTGTCGGACCTATAGTCTTGCTCGTCAAAGCAGTATGTGCAGAACGAGGAAACGCAAGTAGTCAACACGGCGTGGGCCGTACTGACCCTGCTCAAGGCCCAGTGGCCCGACAGGAGGCCTGTCGATCGGGCCGTGCAGGTGCTCATGCAGCGTCAGTTGCCCAACGGCAACTGGCCCCAGGAGGACATCAAGGGCGTCTTCAACGCCAACTGCGCCATCAGCTACACCTCCTACAAGAATGTCTTCCCCATCTGGGCTCTGGGTAATCCTTCCCGTTCCTCCCTCTCCTTGATCGCAAAGCTCATCACAGGCAACTGTTGCAGGACTGTACGCCCAGACCAACAAGGCACAAGGACACAAGGCAGCCAAGCTCTGAACTAAAACACCACTTACATTGCTGTGCTTGCAATGCTGCTGGATGAGGAATAAATAAATCTTGATTGTTGCTTTCCATCATGAGACAGGAATGTACAAACATTGTCCCACGTTGTGCTCTTCCGAGGTTCAGTACGCGGCTCTGACCAACAAGACATCGATTCCATCGTCGCTAGACCTGCAACAGTTCCCACGTAAGCGAACAAGACGAGACACAAGATTCACAGACTGGAGGGCACCATGGGTTCGGTGCTAGGTAGCTCTTGTCCTATGTACGCGCTGTCCTTTCGTTGCTCCTCCCCTTTCTTGACGCTCTCATCAATGAACAGCTCCAACTCTTCATTAAACCTAAGCATAAGAGGAATTAGAAGTTGCGCAGTTGATTAGCTGGTCATGCAAGATGCATCATACCTTTCAGGATTTTCAAGATTGAGCATGTGGCCGCACCCCTCCAGCACGACCATCTTGGCACCAAGAAGATCATGCAACATCTTCGTATTTTGGATTCGAACCATCTGTGTTGCATGTGAACGTCAGTTTGAAATGCGTAGTGATGGTAGTTATGACAGATGCGCGAATGTACCCTATCCTCAGACCCCACCAACAGAAGGACAGGGAAGGATGCTTTTCGCAGGGCCTCCATCCTTTCGTATGTAATGTAGTGGCCGGTCACGGCAAACAAGTGAGCGACGATAGACGACATATGTACATGACGGTACGTCTCCATGTGCCAATCAAACACTGTCTCCTCGTATTCCTGTGTACCATTCAGATGCATCAGAGCCATTTCGATGAGAGCTAGCAGGGGTGAATGACGAGCTGAGACAAACCTTGAGAAACTTTTTGGAGTAGCAGAACGGAAGCAGAGCCCTAACCTTCTCCTCCTTCGTCCGTGCTACGGCCCAGCGCAGAATATCTGGCACTACACCAAAGTATTAGCAAGGACAACGACATGCGGAGGATCGAAATAGTTACCTGAAGTGATGGGCAGAGCCACCGCATATCGTCCTCCGGCGTGCGTCACCGCTGAGTATGAACAGAACGATCTTTAGTGAGAAATGCATAACGAAATGATGAACTCGTACCAAGAGTGAGGGAGGCGATCTGCTGTGGAGGGAGAAGTAGAGCAAGCTCCTGTGCGATCATCCCGCCCATGGAGAGACCCACAATGTGCACTCGGTTCCAGTTGAGATGGTTGATCAGTTCCTTAGTGTCCCTTGCAAGCATCGATGTACTGGAGACACATGGTAAAATCGATGTTAGTTAAAGTCTCCGAGACATGAGCTGACATTGAAGATCAAAGGCAGCTGTGTCTCACCTGGTGTACAAAACGGAGGAGATGGAGTCTCCATGTCCTCTGTTGTCGAACACGCACACCTGATATTGTGGCTGGTCGGCAAAGTATTCCACCTGTGGCTGCCACGCCTGGCGAGGCATACAGAATCCTGCACCACACAGCAAACTCCTATCATCAGTACCATTGATCAATGCCGAACATTCACTCAATGCAAGTTGGCTGGTCCAGATAAAGAGGAAAAGAAGAAGAAGAAGAAGGAAGAGGACAGGACACCTCTCCTGCTCTTCTTTCCTTCTTCTGCCAACTTCGTTCATGCTCGAGGAAGAGGATACCCATGATGAAAATGATTTTCTCTGGCCCGTTCCCATAGAGCTCGTAGTAGAGGGAACACGGGAGTCCCCGCTCGTACCCCACCGATGCCCACAGCACGTCGGCCTCGACCGGCGTCAGTCCCCCAAGACCTCCGCTCTCTAGGACCTCCTCCTCTGCATTTGGAACCAACGTTCCCAGTGATATGTTATTCTTCCATACACCACTTGGCACAACATAATTAATAATTACATGAATAATTATATATTTATCAAAAATCATAACAAATCCTGGATATTATAATCACTAAAAAAGAAATCAACAGCGCTATCTCATGTAATATTTATATAATCATATTATATTATATCATAATACTGTATGAATTTTATTTTTTATTTTAATTTCTTAAGGATTGAAAATATAGGTGTTGGCGTACCGGTACGCTCCGCTCTGTCTTCCCATGACGAGGCGCCAAACATGGTTGTGTATATATATCACAAAGTGTTATGTGTCTGTCTAAAAAAATGAATAAATAAATAAAAAATGTATGTAGGTCTTCTTGGTTGCTGGTCTGTGGGCTTCCTCTTTGGCATGTGTTTTTCCATGGGACCAAAATATCTCAGCTTGTTGAGCTGCTGCCACCTTAAAGATGGAGATGAACGAAACGCAACAAATGGTGCATTTTTTACATTTCCCGACGAAATTTCATGCGTTTCGCTGTTTTCGTCGTTTTTGCGCCGAAGCCGGAGAGCTGCGCTGCTGGCCGCCAGCAGACCGCGGCACACCTGGTCGAGCCCTCGCGGAGGCTCGGCGGCCTTGGCCACTGGCGTTGCTTCGGCTTTCGCGGACAGACCTCTTGGTTTCCTTGCCGTGGCCTTGATCTCGTTTGCTCCTCTTGCGGCTGCTCGCTGCGGAATCGGGCTTTCTAGTGGAGGACTGTGTTGCGACCTCATCCGGGGCGAGGTAATCGGGCAGCATGTCGGCGGGCGTTTGCATAGCCGGAGCCGCCGGACGCACACCTTCCATCAAATTCATGAGCTCAACTCGTAGAGCAGTCAGTCCTGTCCCGTTCCAGGAGCTCACCATCATGATTCGCTCGAGAGCATGGCGTCTTGATTTCAGCACCTGATTCAACGTTTTTAGCGTTGTGAGTCGTAGCAGATGCTGATAATCTTAAGTGCCTTCTTACCTCCTGTACAAGGTGGTAGCGCCTTGCTAGGTCAGGCGGGGTGACCAAATCAGCCTTGGTGAGCACAACCTGATATTTACGCTTGGCCCTGCGCAGAAAGAGAAACAGTTCCACCAAACTGAGTGAGAGGGATAACTTAGAGAGCACACCACCTGGCAGGCGTACTTCTCAAGCAGGTCCAGGAACTCCAAATCAGCTTGCTTGAACCCATGTCGGGCATCAATCAACACGCATATCCTCTTCACCGACTTGCGCGTGGTCAGGAAGTCTCGCATCTGCCGATCACGCAATAAATCTATGAGCCAGTTACAAACACGCGACACAATCGTGTGACCAATACCAATTCGTTCCACTCATTGACCCTTTCCTCTGATGCGAACGCAAAACCATACCTAACATGAGATGAACTTGAGATAACCATATTAGCAAATTGGCTCTCAAACACAACTTACCCAGGAAGATCAATAAGTGCGGCGTGCTTGCCAACATGATACCAGTTGATCTGTTGTGTCTCTCCCGGCGTATCTGAGACCCTGACGCCATATATATAAGAGCCAGCTTGTCCTTCACCTATAACAATTCAACTTACCTCACTTTCCCTTGCAGTGTTAGAGCGTTGATGAGGCTTGACTTGCCCACATTACTCCTTCCTTCACAATCCATCAGTTACAGAATTCAATGTAGCCAGCATTGATTCATACCAATGAAGGCGATCTCTGGTAGAGTAGGCGGTATAAATGATTCCTTCTTTGCAGCACCCGCAACAAAGGTCACTTTCCTCTCCCATATCTACACAGGGCCGGTGTATGATTAGGATCAAGAAGCTCCATCAAGATCATGAGCCAAACCTTGTCTGCTTCTGTTTTAGTCTTGGCAAGCTGCTCCCTGCGTTTGCCGTCAGTTAATGGAGGAGGTTCATCCCTTCGTCTGCCCAGCTTGAGGCGATTGATGTAGTCCATAATCTGTCGAACTCACTCATGAGACATGATCCGAGGAACAAGGACGGTGGTGAAGCACTCACCTTGGTGTCGACAGGAGTCATGCGGAAGAGCTTGTTGAGGCTGGGTTCCGTTGACTTAGGGTCCTTCTTCTTCTGTTAACAGTTCATCATCATCAAGATTGTCAGCACTCTGATGATCATCAAACAATCCAAGAGCAATCAAACTATCATGAGAAGCACCTACCTGGCGCAGGTGCCAACGCTCACGCTCCCACGCCAACATGGCCCGTGTACGTTTGTCCACCTTGGCGGTTCCAGCTGCCGCGGCCTCGCTTGCGTCCTCCGCGCCAGCCTCGCCGTCGCGCTTCGCAGCTGCGGAACCTCCCTGCTTCGGTCGTGCTGCCGCTTCTTCTGCTTCACGGTCGGCTCCTCCTCGTGTGGCGACCCCTCTACGTCCCGGCGTGCTCCACCATGCACGTTGCGGGCTCCCCACGCATGTCGCCCTCCCCGTCGTCCCCAGCGTCAAGATCGGCCGCGTAGACGAAGGCGCGGAGGAGGCGGCCGCACAACCTTGGTGGCGGCCGCTCCACAAACACACTGGCCACCGCACGGCAGGGAGTCCGGGTGACCGTGAATGAAATGACGTAGCGGCAGAGATAGAAAAGCCATATGGCACCGGCGTGTTCAGCGCTGCGGAACGCAAGGTAAACACGGGGGCACCAAGGTTCAGGGTACGTGGCAAAGCCGACGTGGCCCGTATTGACTTCATCTCTTCAATCTTGATGTCCCAAGATTTGGATGACAACTCTTGGTATTTCCGAAACATTTTCGGAAACATCAAAAAATTTCCTATATTTTTTCTTTTGCTTTTCTTTTGGATTATTTTGGCGCCAACATGATGGAGCTGGACGACCCCGAACAGGGCGAGACAGGGGGAGCGCAGGTGAGGGCTGCTCCCCTGGTGCAGGAACAAGCCACCAGTGCCACTACCACAGGCTACGACTCGGTTGGCATGGCTGACAGATCTGCGGAGGGGACGATGCAGGAACAACGCACCGATCATATGACGATAGATGCCTCGGGCGAAGAAAGGCGAGCAGCTGCGCAACAACGGCGACAGCATGCGAAGAGGAAAGGCAAGGACAAGATTCGTATCGACGTGGACGGTGATGAAGACGATGAGGAGGAGGACGAAGAAGAAGAGGGAGACGAGGACGAAGAGGAGGGCGAGGAAGGGAAAGAGGAGAAGGAGGACACGACGGTGGCAATGAAGAAGAAGGGCAAGCGCGCCAAGGCCAAGAAGAGCGGAATCAACATTCTGCCGCTGGCGCGGGTCAGGCGCATCGTCAAAAGCGATCCCGATGTGAAGCTCATCAGCAACGATGCAGCCATGCTCGTCTGTCGCTCCACGGTGCCACCTCGTGCCACACCACCTTGTAGCTCACAGCGATGTGGTCCAGTAGGCTCATCTGTCTAACCTCAATGTGTGATCGACCATCAGGAACTGCTGTGCGAATTGCTTATACACAAGGCCTACGAGCACACGAAGCATGAGCAAAGAAAGATGGTCTACTACCGAGATGTGGGTGAGTGCAGCCCATCCGCTACACTTGCACATCACAGATTCCACTAACCGGTTTGTTGACTTTTGCTGTACATTCACAGCGAGAGTCGTTGCGCTGGTCGATAATATGGACTTCTTGCTCGAGGTGGTGCCTCCGCGCCCTGAGTATGATGTGATCAAGGCCAAGAAGCCCTCCACAAAGCGTGAGCCTGATTCGATCGGCGAGCAAGCTCCACAATCTCCGCCACCTAGGCCAGTATCAACGGTCAGCTCCTCGGATGCTCCTCTATCTCCTTCCAGCAGCGGGCCAGCAAGACGAGGTCAGGGAAGAGGTCGAGGCCGCGGGAGAGGTCGTGGGCTTCCTTCGGTGAGTCCGGCGCGAAGTGAATCTGATCCAGCTCCTGTTAGGCCCTTATCGGTACCTGCCATATCCGGTACGAGTGATCCACTTTGTATTGATAATGAGATCTCTTATTGAAATCCTCGTCCAGTACCTAAACCTGTTATGGGCGTGCCAGCGGGCGCTCCTGTTGCACCATCTACTACTACGGCCTCCACATTGCCTCCTGCTCCGCCAACCACACAGCAGAGCGATGGCCAAACGAGAAACATCCTGCTTGGATTGGGATTGCCTCCGACAGTGAGACTTCCCACGGGTAAACTGCCGCCACATTTCACTGAGGTAGATACACCTGCTACCGAGCCATCTACAAGCCGAGCCGGACGGCCCAGAGGTGGGCGCCAAAGTGCAAGGCAAGTACCCTCTCGTACAATGGCTTCTACAGCTTCAGGAGTGCAAGCTTCCACTCCTGCCAGCCAACCCAGTTTACCCCCTGTCACGCGACCTCCTTCACTAGCAACTCAAGTTGCCTCCGCCAGGCCACCCGCGCCGTCAACTTCAACTTCATCGTTAGCTCGACCAACATCACCTCCAGTACCTACTACAACAACTGCTCGTCCTCCGACAGCGCCAGTCCCTGGCCCAGTGGCGATGTCAGCGAATCGATCAACCGTGCTCAGTTCGCTACCTCAGGTAAAGTAAGATTCTTGTTGAGTTCTGTGTGGTGTCCTGCTAATTTGTGCCATTCTTTAGATCTCCTTGCAACGATCGCCCTCATCTGCACCTCTACCAACTTCTTCTCTGCCCACATCCTCGCCCTTGGTGGACCCAAAGTATGCAACGACCACCCCTGCACGCTCCACGACTGCCCCTGTATCTACTACATCCAGTGTAAGTACCTCTCTTCCGCTGGGACTTCCTCCTGCCAGGATACCGCCAGTACAGGCGTACGTCTCGCGTGTTCCTGCCCCACTTCCACCACTACGATTGCCCGACACAGGATATCCTGCTCGCCCACCGCCCTTCGTCTCCGCGCGGCCTCTGACGCCCACAGTAACGGGGACACCTCCACTACCTCTGAGCTCGACTTCATCTTCCATCAGCCCTCTTTCGCTTACTGGAGCACGATCGCTCGCCACTTCCTCTCCTACAGGACGGCCGCCACTACCCAATCCGACTGCCATTACACCAGTTACGTCTCAGCCATCTCCTTCCTCTCTTGTATTTTCTCCACCTCAGTCATCCACTACCTTATCACAACTTCCACCACCACTTCCATCAAGAGCATCAACAGTGCCTCAGTACCGAGGTGGGAAATAAAGCGCTATGTCATACTAATGCAGCATTCTACTTATCATTTATCCGTCGCTTGGCGAGAAAGAGAAAATAAGAGAAATAATTTTTCTTTTCCATTTCACGCAAATTGAAATCGTTCCGGGAACTGTAAACTGGATTTTTTAATTCGCATTGATGTGGTAAAGATTGGCAGATAAAAGAAGAGCTTTTGTTGCGAGGAATGGCCGTGCGTGCGCTTAGCGTGGCGGAAAAGCCAAGCGTTGCCAAAGAATTAACTCGCATCCTATCAAATGGCCGCTACCAGAGTGTATGATTTTCGATATTATTTATTTTGCATCTTGCTACTATGTTGAATGAATTCTAATCCTGCCTCCTTCTCTTTTGGATTTTATTATTGCAGAAAAAGGGTCGATCAAAGTACAACTCGATCTTCGAGTTTCCGTACGAGATTAAAGGGACGATGTGCGACATGGCCGTTACCTCCGTTACGGGCCACATAATGGAGACAGACTTTTCGGAGGAACACAGGGGTTGGCGTTCGTGTGAACCCTCGGCTCTGCTGGATTTGAGCTGTCCTGTCATCAAGTTCGTGCGCAAGGTATTTCCCGTGTACGCCATCGTTGTGCACATGTTTTAACTTTGGCATATGTGCAGGAGGCAAAGGACATTGAAGCCACGCTCATGCAAGAGGCCCGGCGAGCTAGCTGGCTTATCCTGTGGCTCGATTGCGATCGCGAGGGAGAGAACATAGCGTTTGAGGTGATAGAGATATGCAAGAGGGCAAACAGGCGATTGCAAGTCTTTCGCGCGCACTTCTCAGCTCTCATCCCAAGGCACGTTAAGCAGACCTGCGTTTGGTCAATGATCCATGTGAGTAACCGAAGAGAACTGGCTGGCACGATGCAGGGACATCCATCGTGCAATACAAAATCTCACTCCTCCTGACGAATACGCTTCGATGGCAGTAGACGCTCGCCAAGAACTTGACTTGCGGATCGGCGCAGCCTTCACGCGCTTCCAAACGCTTCGCCTACAATCTAAATTTCAAGGTAAGAAACGATCCGAATAATCATTTGGTCAGGTGGAGGTGTTAACTCCTGTGAAGGCCTAGAGAATCAAGTAGTAAGTTATGGACCATGCCAATTCCCCACACTAGGTTTCGTTGTGGAGCGGTAACGTAAGCAAATCCTTTATGATCAGAGTACTACAGCTGAAAATTCTTTGGCAGTTATTGGGACATTCTCAACTTTGTCTCTGAGAAGTTCTGGACAATCAACTGTACCATTACCAAGGATGGACAGGAGTGCCGACCAGGTTGGCGACGCCGTCGCTTCTTTGACCGGCTTTCCTGCCTGATCATCTACGAGTCTCTCCTGGAAAATCCAATGGCCAGGGTTACAAGTGTAGTCAAAAAGATGACGCGTAAATTGTAAGTTCTTACCTCTCCGATTTTCTGTTGTGCTAGAGTGTTTGGTGATTGATCAATCATGACCTCCCTCAGTCGCCCATTTCCGTTGACAACGGTGGCCCTGCAAAAGCTTGCTGCGAGGAAGCTCAAGTTCTCTTCTCACCACACGATGATGGTGCAGCTTTTCTTCATCAACATTTGAAGTGTGATCGTTGGACTTATCACGCCGTGCTGCAGGTTGCGGAAACACTCTACAACAAAGGATTTCTAAGCTATCCACGAACAGAAACCGATTCTTTTGTTGCCGGAACAGACTTGCAAGGGTTAATAGCGATCCATACAGGCGATCCTAACTGGGGCAACTATGCTCAACAGTACGTGTGCCCGCCCTGGATGATCCAGAGCAGAGGTTTCTTGACTTATGCCACATTTACGCCAGGCTCCTTAATGGGAAATTCAGAACGCCCAAGAACGGCAAACACAACGACAACTCACACCCGCCAATTCACCCAACGAAGCATACTCCCCTATCAGCACTGGATAACGATCAACGTAAGCTGTACGAGTTAGTGACAAGACACTTTCTTGCCTGCTGTTCCGATGATGCCATTGGTACGCGGCCTTCGGCTGCCCATTCTTGCGAGACTCATACGCTGACGGTGGTGCAGGTAGTGAAACCGTCATCGAGTTCGATATTGAGGGCGAGGTCTTTACCGCGAAGGGCCTGATTGTGGAACAACTCAACTATCTTGAGGTGTACGTATATGACCGCTGGGTGGACAAGTCGCTGCCGAACTTTCAGCAAGGCGAAGAGATCATGCCATCAGGTACTATTCCACTGGACCCGCCAGCGCTTCTTTCTTGTGGGGCTTATCCTTGCTTATGCGACCTTATTGCAGCGTTGGAGATGCACGAGGGAGAGACCACTGCACCCCCTCAGCTTACGGAAGCTGAGCTCATCCGCAAGATGGACGAAAACGGCATAGGCACTGATGCCACTATAGCCACGCACATCCAAACTATTCAGGTACAAACGGTGCCTTTAATGGAAACTCTTGTGAACGCTTCAATTAATACGGCCCCACGTGGTTGACATAGGATCGCCATTATGTAACGAAAGGCCCTTCCGGCGAGTTTATCCCAACGACGCTCGGTGTAGCTCTTGTCGATGCCTACAATTCTATACCGTTACAGTTCAAGCTCTCAGAGCCGCAGCTTCGAGCAAGGGTAATGTGTTATCTCTGTTTGACGGTCTGACACTCATGTCTCCGGTGATAGATGGAGAAGGATATGGCCAATATTAGCCAACGACAAGCCAGCAAAGACGAAGTGTTAAGAGTCAACATCGAGCTGTACAAAAAGCTTTTCCTCGACGTGACCAGGAACAGTGACAAACTGGACGAGGTAATTGGTTTCAATTGTTCAACACTTGTCTCAACATTCACCTTTTCCTTGTTATCCTTCTGCTGCAGGCTTGTGCTAAATACTTTGACCCTCTTGGTACTTCGTTCACTCACGAGAAGCGAGATTTCTCGGTGTGCGGTCGTTGTGGGGGACGGATGAGCTTACGGAATGCAGCTGAGCGGGTATATTCATTAGCACAACCTACAGTGAGGTAATTCGGTCTAATGGGAACTATTGTCATCAGGCGCAAGTGCTGTTCTGCGCTCAGTGCAAGGACAGCCTCTCTGTTCCGCCCAATGGCACTTTAAAGCCGATAGATCATCGGTGCCCGCTATGTCAATACCAGGTACGGGAATTGCTCCACGTTTGTTTTGGCCAGCAATTGAACCTGTGTCTGGTTCTTTTACAGGTGTTATGTGTGGAGAAGCCCACAAGTTCTTACAACGTGTGCCCTTGGTGCTACAATCATCCTCCTAAAGATCAGAGTGCCGAAAGCACCTTCCCTTGCTTTACGTGTTCGGAAAAAAGCTGTTCGCTTGCCAAGAAGGTAAGCAACCTGGACAACATGCGCTATAATAAGCATGATTAATAGATTATATTAGGTCTCAAGCAATCCCGTCCGCCCGTGCCCCCGATGTGGCATGGTGATGACGGTAAGGAAGAAGAAAGAGTCGAACGGCTTCTTTTTAGGTATCGCTCAACAATCCCCCTATGTCCCACATTACCTTGCTGATCATACTTCTTCAGGATGCACGGGTTTTCCCACTTGCAAGGCAGTCTTGTCACTTCCAGAGGCAGAGTCTATTACAGTTTCCGATCCGTGCACTGAGTGCAGCACGCCTAATGCAACGGTGCGGATGCTGGAGTTCCATTTTAATCGGAGTCAAGTTTCCTTTGCCATGCCCCTGCAGGTAGCTTTGCTGCGTAAGCGAGTATGTTTTGTGTGCTACATCTAAGGCTTTACCCTTTCAGTACGTTGGGTGCATTAGCGGATGCAACGAGACCCTTAAGGATATGCTACGCCTTGTGTACGCCGCGGCTTCGTCCCCTCTCTCCCTCTGGCTTGTTACTAAGACTAGAAACTGGACAGGAACGTGGGCAATCTGGGTGAATTCTTCAGCCCCATCCGGGTAGATGCCAGCACACAGAATCGCAGCGGGCTGAAGCGACCCGCCCCAACATCCCTTTCGTCCTCTTATGAACGTCTCAGCTCGGGACTGTCGTCTGCCGGCCCATCGAACGGCAATCGATATCTGCAAAATGTACAGAATGTAGTTAACCAACGCGACGGACCAGATGAGGAGGACTTTACGATGAGCCCGGGCAAACGAGCTAAGACGCCTTCCTTGTATGAGGTACTGCTTCCTTGCCCTGCAACAGTTTTTGCGGCTTGTGTTCACTGCAATTGTGTACAGAATTGGTCTCGCCAATCTCAGCCTGCTGCTCCTTCGCGCGCGTCACCTCGTGTCGTCCCAGCGTCAGCCTCGGGTAACTTCCTGCGCGTTTGTGGTAGGAGTGATTTTGATCTCATTCCAAACCTTGGTTGGCACTCGTCAGCGGCGTTTGGTGGCCCAGCGTTAGGCGGTGATGGCAGCGAGGCGCCCTTCTGTGCCTGTCAACAACCGGCTGTGCTTCGAACGTCGGGCTCTACCGCCAACCCAGGTCGTCAGTTCTTCACCTGTCCCATGCCGAGAGAGGAGCAATGCGGACTCTTCGTGTGGGCAGACGAGTGGGATGGCAACCCCAACCCGCCCGTCAAGAAGAAGGGAGACGCTGGTGGCGCGTACGGAGGCGGTGGAGCTTCCGGAAATTACGGTGGCGGCGGTGCAGCGTCGGGATCCTGCTTCAAATGCGGCCAACCTGGCCACTTCTCCAACAATTGTCCGCAAGGGCGAGGCGGCAGCTCGTCATCATCTTCGTGGCAGAGCGGCGCTTCCTCAACAAGCACAGGCAACACCACCTGCTTCAAATGCGGCCAGCCCGGGCACTTCTCTCGCAACTGTACACAGGATGATGGCGGATACTCGAACAGGGGAGCCGGCGGTGGAGGCGGTGACAATTCCTGCTTCAAGTGCGGCCAACCTGGCCACTTTGCCAACAACTGCCCACAAGGGAATGGCGACGGCGGAGGCGGTTCCTGGAGGGGGAAGAAGGGAGGTGGCAACAAGGTGCGTGTCGACCTCTAGCAAGCATTGTGGCTCTAGCGGAGTACTCTCATCTGATATGTTGTTGATTTCAGGCTCGCTCTACAACCAAAGGACAAGCCCGCAAGTGTGGTCATTGTGGAGAACCTGGTTGGATATATCTCTTTGCATCTGGACCCTTTAGTGGTTGATGCTGATTCTCTTCCTTTTGTTGGTGCAGGACACACACGCAGGAACTGCCCAAGCATGGATGGATGATACTGCACGTGTAACGGTATCTGTTTCCTTACGCGACGTGCTGCTCTTTCCAGCGGAGGTCACATAGCAACAACGATTATCCTTGCGGTTTCCGTCTCCATTTAACTCCTATCTTTCCTTTTATATCAACCAAGCTACTCTCCTTTCCCCTCCATTTCAGGACCGTTTTTCAACTTGGTAGCCAGCCGTTAGAGCACGTCTTTACTTGGTCTTCTCGGCGGCAAGCCCGTTGGCGCGTCGAGTATCTTCTTGACATCATCCTCCACCGTTTCAGCGCAGCTCCAACATATAACATTTGGTTTCCCTTCTTCCCTTCTTCTATTGCTGGGACATCGCCCGCTTGCCCGGCACCAGCGCACTATGCAGGAGCGCGACGACACTATTAGCGATGTAAACCTCGCGGGAGATGAGGGCATCGACGATATGATTAAGATGGGGAACCTCTCTGAGGAGAGTATCCTCAAGAACCTCAAGACCCGCTACTTTAAGAAACGCATCTACGTACCTACCTCATCTGGCCTGCCCTATATATCTGGATTATGCCAGTGAATCCCTCCCTTACCTTCTCTTCTTGAACAACTTCTGGACAGACCAACACAGGAAGTATTCTCGTATCGGTCAATCCCTACGAGGAACTTCCAATCTATACACAAGAGGTGGCGCGAGAGTACATAGGTCGAGCAGCAGGATCTGTGCGCCCGCCTCCTCACATCTTCGCCACAGCGGAGGCTTGCTACCATGATATGCGTGAGGATGCTCGCAACCAGTCGGTCATCATCAGGTGACGATTATTAAGCGCTTCCGCTTTAGATATCTTTCTCATCTAGTCATCTTACTTTCACTTTCCAGTGGCGAGAGTGGAGCAGGCAAAACAGAAGCCACCAAACTCATTTTGCAGTACCTTGCTGCTCGCACCAACCGACACTCTGAAGTGGAGCAAATGATTCTTGAATCAAGGTACATACAAGCTGAAGTGTTGGGGTAGTTCATTCGAGCTTTGCACACCAACCCCCTTTGCTCCATATCAGTCCTGTGCTCGAGGCGTTCGGTAATGCCAAGACTGTTCGAAATGATAACAGCTCCCGCTTCGTACGGATATCTGCCTGTCCTGCTCCTTAGTTATTTCATTATGGTTCACAGTCTGTCCTACTTTGCAGGGTAAATTCATAGAAATTCACTTCGGCGGAATGGGCCAGATCTGCGGTGCTAGAATCATACAGTGTACTGTTCCCTCCATTTCCGCCGTTCAAACGGACTGTGGTATTTAACAGGTTGATTGTTGTGCTGCGGTGTGCGTTCGTTTTTGATATCACCAGATCTTCTTGAGCGAGTACGTAGCATCGTCTGAGCCTTTCACGAGACTGGACTGTGAGCTAATTGATCTGTTGCATCATGAACAGTCACGGTTGGTGTATCAAGCAGAGGGCGAGCGAAACTATCACGTATTCTATCAGATGCTCAAGGGCTCTAGCGCGGCCGAGAAGGAAGCTTGGGAACTCTTGCCCTTGGAATCCTACCACTACCTAAATCAGAGCGGCTGTCACACTGTTCCGCATATTCACGACGATCAGGACTTCGATCGCTTGAGGGTACTCTCGGGTTTCAGAAAGGGAGTTGGAGGACCCTCTATTGATTTTTACCCGTCAGATGGCCTTGTCTGCGTTGGATATTCCCAACAGCGATCAGGAGCAGCTTTTCAAGACTCTTTCAGGTAACGTTGAGGAGTGGCTTCTCATCCATTACCTGTATTGGCGGGAAAAACTCAAGTTTCGCGTGCAACGTCACAGGTATCTTGCGTTTGGGTAACATCAACTTTGAAGGTAGCGAAGCGTCGAGGGTAGTAAACACATCTGGTACGGTGTCCCTGAGGGTGCTACCTGTTTCAGAGGAAGACTTACTTAATGGCTAATGTGACTGTCTCATAGAGCTCGAGGTTGTGGCTC
>CDEZ01021568.1:0-48714 GCA_000826365.1 Acanthamoeba royreba | reverse complement strand
TCTGTCATAAACAATGTAGGGTCGCGTCAGAACCAAGACTGTCAAGAAGGCCGCCCGCCTCATCATTGAGAAGTACTACCCGCGTCTCACGCTGGACTTCGACACCAACAAGAAGATCTGCGATGAGGTCGCCGAGATCCCCTCGAAGCGCCTCCGTAACAAGATCGCCGGCTTCGTGACCCATCTCATGAAGCGCATCCAGAAGGGCCCTGTCCGCGGTATCTCCTTCAAGCTTCAGGAGGAGGAGCGCGAGAGGAAGGACAACTACGTCCCCGACGTCTCGGCTCTCCAGGTCGACCTCGTGGAGATCGATTCCGACACCAAGGACATGCTCAGGTCCATTGGTATGGCCGACCTTGCCGGCGTGAAGGTCGTGTCGCTGGACAACCTCCCCCAGAACAAGCCCTTCCACCGCGGCGAGAGGAGGGAAAGGAGGGAGAGGGGCGAGAGGGGCGAGCGTCCTGCTGGCAAGAGCAAGGTCAAGGGCGAGCTCCCCGTCGGTGCCTCTGAGGAGAACTACTAAAGTGCCTTCTTTAATTTAAATCAATCTCGGGAAAAGGGAACATTATATTTTCCCCCAACAAACGTTCTTTCACTTGCATCACGCACGCACCCCATCCTTGCGTTCCTTCCATCTCTATTGTTTACTGCGTGAGTACGCTGCATTAAGGTCAAAAGGTCCAAGATGGATGGATGCTGGTGAACTGGTGTTGCTTCTACAAGGAATAAATAACACTCGACAAAACGGATGTGTGTGCGGCCCCACACGGTGGGGCGGGATGCTTCGGGAAGTCGTCGTCAGCGGCGCCGCTCCGATGCTGGTGTACAGTCCTGCGCCCACCAGCCCCTGAACAGGCCACCGCTTCAAAAATGTCGTCTCTTTGCGCCTCTCCTCCTCTCTCTCTTCTTTCGTACGATGATCGACGGACCCGATTGCTCACTTTCGGTGGGCCCAAATGTGCACGATGTCGTTGACGAGCACGGATCTGGTCTTCCTCGCCTCCTCGATCAGTTTGGCAAAGTTCTCCTCCGCATTCTTGTCATCCGTGCCTGAAGAATAACAGGGGTCAGGACGTCACAGGAACAACAACACACTACATGCGACTACGCACCGATGAGCAAAGAGTTACAGAGGTAAAGGATGTCCTCCTCGCACTGCAGCTCTGGGATGCCCGTGGACAACATCTGAACAAGGGGAAAGCATGATGAGACGAACGGTTGCGTTAGTCGGAGAGAACGCGTCGTACCATCATGAACAAATTAATGAACATGTGAGCGTGCTGGCGCACAACGGTGTACGCTTGCTTGCAAGTCTCAACGAACTGCGCATACCCCTCACCCTAAAAGCAGCAAAAGGTTAAGGACGATCACCAACAAGCAGCAGGTAGGATAATTGCGATACCTTGGCGCCGCCGAGCACATGAGCAAACTGTGGATTGAAAATGAATGGTGCTCGCTCTCGCTTGATACCCAGCTTGCTCTTAACGTTACCGAGGAAGTGGCCGAAATCGATGTGGAATAGATGACCTGGGTTCATCATAGGTAAGCTATCAAGCCAGCATCCGAACATTAGCTGATAATTCGTACCGAACTCAGTAATCATGATGTTGTCGTTATGACGATCACCGATGCCCAGCACGTATGTCGCCACGCAATAACCAGCACAGCTGTACATGAAGTTCTCCTGTGCAGCTGCGAACTTGTCGGCTGCGGTATTCAAAAGCGCATGAATAAGATTGCCTAATGATCGCGTCCAAGAGCACGTACGAGAAGGATTCTTCTGAGCAAGCCAAGTCGTGAGTGTATCCGAGTAAAGAACGGCTGTAGATCCTCCTCGCTCCTTGTTCACTGAGGCCGTAGTAGAAGCGTTGAGCACCACCTCTATCATGCCGAGTTCGTCGCCCGTGGCCACACATCCGTAGGCGTTTAGACGAAGATCTAAGCCCTTTTCCTTCCAGAGCTTGTCCATGATACGCAACATCTGCAAGGTCAACACATCTTGCCTGCATTGTATACGAGGAAATAATGAGAAATGCGCTCAGTCGTGCTGTGCATAAACGACGTACCTAAGATCGTCTCCGGCCTTGAAGATGACACGGATGGGAGCTCCCCTCTTTTCTGCGTTTTCGAAAACAAGCCAGAGAGGCAGCTTCTTACTATCCATATATTTACATTTGTCCACGTAAAGGCCCTTGACTTCCTGTCGCGGATCGAGTGGCAACAGGAACTTTGAGGGGAACTCGATGTTGTTTAATCCCTTTTTCAGCACCTGGGGGGTAAGCAACTGACATGAGTTCATTGTTCTCGTGGAGGTAGTGAGCGGGCATAGAGCATACCTCCATCCTCTTATCGCTTGGCGTTTCCTTGACGCGCATGGCTACCCTCGCCAGCTGGTTGAGTACCTTGTTCTGCTTCACGAGTTCCTGCCTGTGAGCTCCACAGCCTCGCAGGTAGGCCTCGGCGAGCAGTGAATAACGTGGGGCTATCGTAGGGTTGTGTAGCTCCGACTATACAAGGGGTATATCAGTCAGGCACACTAACAAGCACGGAAGGCGAGCTGTACCTTAAGGAGCCAGAAAAACACATGGCCGACTCGGTTCACGTTCATTAGCGCTCGCGATAGAAGGAATTCGGCCAGGGGCGAGTAGTGATAGGCCTCGTACTTGAGCACCTGGAGCTAACGTGTGAGAAAATACAACAAACAAAAGCGAAGGGAGTTGAAGCACCTGTGTAAGCTGCAGGAGGAAATCGGAAAGCTCTCGATCGTCAAGTTCGTGCAATCGTTGGACTGCGTAGGCCCGCACCACAGGTGATGCATACTTTGCGTCGAGCAGCGAGAGCGCCTCAAATGGTGTCGGGGGTGCCCACAGACCCAGCATTCGGTATGCTTCGAGAACTGAGTCCCTGTATGTGACCGCGTTAGGGAGAAAGCAACAATTGATGGCTAAGTCGGGTTGGTCGTACCGATCGTTCCATTTAACGTACTGAAGGAAGCGAGGAAGTAGTGAAGGGAATTGAGAACAGTACTCACGACATTCCCAAAGAAGCTGCCGCTGGTCCTCGGAGAGTGGCGTCAACGGATCTACCATACCAGAGATGAGTATACGGTACTGAGGATTAAAGTAACTTGCAGAACCAAAGCGTACCTTTCTTCATGATTTCTTCAACCTGGAACCTCATAATCTTGCCCTTGGCTGCATCGGTGGCTTCTTGACTTGAACGCGTGTCACCCGCCGAAGGTCGACGCGAAGTGGTGTTGGGAGGAGGAGGGAAATAGACGGCTGTACGATGGATTTGGAACTCAACGTGTAGGGTAGTAGCACCTTCCTTGTCCTTCACCGCCACATTCTCCACACAAGTACCGATGGGGTTGGGCTTGCCCAGCCAAAGCTTAAAGGAACAAAGGCCCTGGCGTAGCTGATCCTTGTGGTCAATGAACTGGCAATTTACCCAGCCAAGCGGAGTGTCTGTCTTCTCGTTGAACTTGCTCTTCTCCGTGAACACAGCCTCAGCCGGCACCGTATTATCGAGTTGGCGCCGGTAAAGTGTGAAACACATGCGCGCTCCCTAGTGGAGGGACAGCCACGAGACACTACTTAGTACATGTACGGTCTCCCAAACTAAAAAGTCGATTGCGTACTCGGGGAATATCACGGAGTTTGATAGAGGATACAAGCCACTCATTCCACATAGGTCCGTTACTGTACAGGATGGCGTTGGTGTACATGTCGTCCGCAATCAACTACGACAAAAAGGCAGCAGTTAACCAAGCGCACTTGATAGGTGTAGATCAATGAAGAACGGAAATACCTCATCGCCATGGTAAATCTGAGCGCAAACGTAGAGGCAGTAGTTCTTCCTCCTGTTATCCCTTTCTTTGTCATCTGCGCTGCAAGTATCCACGTTGTCCACGCTGTTGATCTTGACTCGCAGCTGCTGAACCATTTCGGAAATAGACTTACGCGCTTCCTGGTCTTTGTAACGGTCCTTCGAAAAATGCGGATTCTTCTCACGCGAGAGAATCTGCGCATAGGGAGGGATAAGCAGACCGCACTCACGCAGACCTGTCAGTGCTCAGTACGAACCAGATCGACTACTGAATCCTCAACAGGTTCAGGAATCATAAGATCCACGTCCTTAAGCGGGACGAGCGAGAGGATCGGAGTAACCTTTTTGCTGATGCATCTCCTGCATGAAGGAGTAAGAGGGATGGTCAAGCTATCACAAAAGCAACAGATCATACCTGATGTAATCATAGGAAAGAAGCTTGTGGTTTCCGATTAGGTACTCCTTGTATCCGGTCACCTTAAGGATGTAGTCATCCTCATGGCCTGCTCCAAGCTGTGTTGGCACAGTGGGTAAATGAGCTCATCGGCATTTTGCTCTGTCGTGGAGAACAGGAAAATGACGCGTACATTGTAAGAAACCTTGTACTTCCTGAAGATGGCACTCTTGAGCTCGGCTACGGTCTGCTCTCGTTTGGCTTTGATCATTTGCGTCGAGACCTGAACCTCATCCTTCTCATCCGAGGGCTGATATACTTGAACGGTGAATGATTCAGGCAGATTCAAAGGCAACGGTTCTGACTCCCTTTTATGATGAATATTACGTTAGTGGTAACGAAAAAATAAATAAATAGACAGGTATTCTTACCTGTACTGAGGAAGGAAAGAGGTGTCATATTTGCTGTTGCCATGCGCTTCTGCTGCCTTCCTAACGACTTCCTCCCGCTCTTTCAGCACTGCACGTCGAACCCTACAAAACAGTCACTGGTCTTGAGCATTCGATTGGCAACCTTATGTGTGTTCTTCAAGTGTACTTGGTTATGCGCTTGCGGAACGAGTTGACTTCATCATTGTCAGACTTGAGGATATGAGTGAGCGGGTTGTCACCCGAGAGGGGATTCGTCAGAAGCTCGAACACTTCCGTATTGGCATTCAATTCGGACATGATCTTATCCTTCAAGTTGAGTTTGTCATTTTCATGCTGAAAAGGAAGTAGCGCGTCAATAGCAAGTGGCAGGTGCTGGGTTCACGGGTGACGCACAAGCACATCCGAAGAAGGTCGGGGTATCATCTCCAAGGGGAATGTCACGAAGCTCTTCTTGCAAACCTGTAGCACGCCGATCAAGTGTAGTGATTGTTCTTCTTTCACAAGGTAGTAGTTGACCTATAACGGGTGGTTCACATTAGGCATGGTTATGGTGAGACGGACACAGGCCTTCACAAGGAAACGTACTCCTGGGATTCGAAGCACATAGTCCTTTTCATCGAGCGACTGAGCCGGGGGAGGAGGGGAATCGGTGGAAGTGCGTGGAGAGGAGGAAGTAGAGCTTGATGATAAGCTTGAAGTGGAGGACGGGCGGCTTGCGGCTGGGGGAAAGAGAACAGTTAGTGGGTATAGACATAATCTTTACAAGGAAATACGCTTACTCTTAGCTTCGCTTTCGCTTTCAGAATCCTCTTTGTCTCCATTGGAAAAGGTACTATCGAGGCCGAGAATCTGTTTTACGCTCTGGATCATCGCTGTCTTTACCTGACTTGCATTCATCTCACAGCTGCAGGAGATCTTGTACAGTTCGTCATCGTAGACGAACTTGACAACATATTCATCGTTCTACAAGATTGCACGTTGAATTATCAGCGACCAAACTTGTGACTTGTGCAGATAGTAATAGGACCAATCGTACCCTGCTGGTCATGGTGTGAACACCAGACGAGGAGGAAGGGAGGATGTTAGAGCCACTAAATAACTCTGGACTGTAAAGCATCGATGCAGATCGAAGGCGCATGATGTCCTGGTAGCTCGTGTGTACGGGTCCCGAACGTCGCATGGCACCCCACTGCGGGTTCGAGCAGCAATCATAGTTAGCGTCCAAAACTTTCCACAGCTCATGCCAAGGGAATTACCTTGCGTGCCTGGTTAGCACTGAACGATGGGCTTACATCAGAACCGATCGCTGGCGAGCTCGCTGAGTTCGGCAGATGCATTGAGTAACACACTGACTTGCGGGCCTGAAGTCTGCGACGCTGTGAATACAAGAGGAAAGCATGAGTAAGATGGCGAGAGAGGCTAGCTCCTAAAAATGAAGCGTACCTCCTCCACTTCATCATCACTGCTACCAGTGCTAACCTCACCCGACTTGAAGAGCTTGTTTCCAGGCGCTTGAACGGGGGAGTTTTGCTCATGTCTGTTTCCAAGGAGAGGGCTGCGAGAGCGACCCACACCAGAGCCCTGTCTGCGGCGGCTCGAATCAATCTTGGAGGTGCCCTTCTGCCATCCACCTGATGCCTTCGCCGGTGCAGCCGGAGACGTCGAGTTGGCATCGGTCGTTTCGGTAGAGATGTCCAAAGACACTGATGGTGATGTGAGGGGTGAAGTAAAGGGAGACTGCGATGGGGTAGAATCCTCATCCGAGGGAGCAGTTGACACCGATTGCTCCGAGGAGAGATCGTCCGTTCCATTTACGTCGGGCTTTTCCTCCTTTTGTTGAGGATCCGCTTCTGGAACAGCATTGCTCTTCGGCTGTTCTTTGACCTCTTCCCCTTGAGCGGATGTTGCAGGTTTTTCATCTGCTTTTTCCTCTTGTGGTGGTGGCACTCCATTCGGTTGCTCTTCTAAAGGCTTGTTGCTCTCAGGCTCCTCTCCTCCGCTCTCCTCTCCGCATATGGAAACTCGCTCCTGTTGCACAGAATGGCCGTTGGTTTGTTCATCGGCGGTGCCCTTCCTCTTCTCCTTTTTCTCCTTCTTCTTCCGCTTCTTTTTGTCTTTACCCTCCGTCACGCCGTTCTCGCCGCGTGGCGTGGTCTGAGACGCTGCACTCGCCAAGCCTTCTCGAGGCGTCTTCTTCTTCTTTTTCTTCTTTTTCTCCTCCTTCTTTTTGTGCTCTCCATCATTCTCATCCTGCATCACCCACCGATCATCGCCACAAGAGGAACAGAGAGCAAATAAACGCAAGTGCCATAACATACAAAGCACGAGAACGCAACCGAGAAGAGGAAGCGTGGGTCAGCTACTTGCCACCATCACACACTCGACGAGAACACACGAGAGAGGTGAAGTGTTGGGTCTCTCCCTGTGCTCCCCTCATCATGACTCAGTTGTGGGGTTCAGGCGCACCTTGGCTAAAGCGATAGGCGGGAGCGTAGGGGTGGGCGTGGGCGTAGGCGGAGGCGAGCAGTCTACCACGGGGTCGGGACGAACATCGATCGCTGGGGCTTGCTCCTTCGCAGAAGATGCCTCGGCGGGGGAATCCGTCAGGGATGTGGGGCCAGTGGGCTTGGTGTACTTCTCCTCCTCGTCGCGCAGGAGGCGCGCCGCCTTTTCGATGATGCGCTCTACGTCGTCGACATCAATGTCCTCTTCATCGCCGAGTAGGAGGGAAGATGACTGTGTAGCGCCATTCTTGGGTGACAGCAATGCACCGTTCTCGTGAGGCGAGATGGGAGGGGAGTCCCCTGCAGGAGGCGATGAGGAGGAACCATTGGCAGAGACTCGCGAGGGGGTAGATGACAAGGATCCCTTCTCGCTCATCTTGCGCTTGATCTCCTCCACCTTGAGGCGGCGGGCTTCCCTCTCCTCATCGGTGAGGGTATTCATCGCTTGAGGGACTACTTGGAAACACCTGACGTCTATGTGCTCTGTACAAAAAGAAGCAACATTAAAGAAATGATCAATAATAGAAATGGACCCACAGTTTACATTATTAGATGGAAATGAAAGGACACATGAAGAAGAAAAGAATGGGGAATGAAGATGATGTTCAACATGGCAGACCTCCCATGAAGGGGGAAGTAAGGACCAAAACATGAATAATGCATTGGGGAATGAGAAGTGGCACCTCAAAAATGGATTGAATTAATGGGCCGCCCCTTTTTTAATGGGGTAGGTAATGTACAAGGCCCCAATTCAACAACAACGCCCCCCGCTAAGAAGCTGTGGATGAAAGGGGGGGGCAGGATGTCGTTCGTCTTCTCCTTGCTCCCGCACCGTGGCAGCAAAAGGGAGGTTTGGGATTCGAAAAAAAGGGGGATGCGAATGTGTGACGAAGGTGAAATACGAACAAAGTCCGTAAATTGGGGGAGGCCGGGCCGAACGGGCCAGAAAGGTCTTTTGGGAATGTAATTTGGGATTCGCAAATGCGGTTGGGCGGTCTTCCAAATTAAATTTCCGATCCTCACGAAACAGAATTAGAAATCTGGGAAATCCTTGGCCCTGAACTGAATGGAGGCAGAAGAAAAGGTATCGTGGAAGATACAGAGGTACGCCCCAACACTTTATGTCTCACCCGACACTGATCACATTACTGTGCATGATCAACGCACCATAAGGCTTCACGCTACGATGGAGCGGACATAGGAGACAAAGCGGTCGCGGTACGGTCCAGGAGGTATGGCAGATATCTGGGTCTGTTTTCGTCACGGAAGGGCGAGGATCAGTCCAATCGCAAGCAGTGAAGAAACAGGGTGAAGATAGGTACCGAATCGTGAAAAATGGATTTGAGGGTGTGCTCTGACTTCTTCTTGAAGTTGTACGTCGTTAGCACGTCGATCAAACCCAACCAATAGATCTCGCCCCGTGGTGATGATGGTACTCCACCGTGGTGCTGCTTGAAGATCGACGGCGGAGATGGCAATTGCTCTTGGGTTGTGTCATGCGGCTGCAAAAAGCTATTGCTTCCTCTTTGTGGTGTGTGAATCCCCACCAAAAGAGAGTAGTCGCAGATACCGTGGCTTTCAAGCCACTACGGAATTGAGCGGTCAGACCACCATACTCAGAAGCAGGATGATCTCTGGTTTACCTGACAGTCTGATTCAATTTGTTGAACGAATGCCTGTGCGAGTGATCCCAGAAGAAGCTTGCGCTGGAAATCGTTGTCCTTCTGAGCTACACTTCCCATTTCATCCTTTTCACCGAGTCGGACCGATCGGTTTACAGTTGAACCCTTGAGATCGTACTGTTCATGAATGGGCACATCGGTAGGGAGTACATTCTCCATCACAACAAATGATGTACTACGGCCTGTTGGAAAATGTTAGTCTTCTACCTTAATGTATGTCCGGAGATACGACACCTTTGCTGGTGCTTATTTTGTGAAGGCCGCAGAAGCGCGTCAACAGCGAGTTTGGATTACTCATCATATGCTGTGAGGATTGTTAGTGTACACACACTAGCGTTTAGGTTAAAGTAGGTACTTGAAAGTATGATGGCAAAATCTGTAAGAAGAAAGCTTTCTCCTCTTGCGGCAATGTCTTAACAAGATAACGTCCATCTACGGATCTGTACAGGAAAGAGCCGCTTCTCCCAGAACTAACGATCTGCATTCGACACGTGTTTCATAGGCGTTCCTCTACATCACAATGCATCAACGTAGACTCACCTCTTCTAGAGAAGATAGAGATCCAATTAAAAAGCTCCCAAAGAAACGCTCCGGGCTCATTGAACTCTGTAAGCTCTATTAGAGGATGTGTGCAGGCTAGTGAGGGTAAACTGGTACCCGGTAGTGGTCCTCGCTGATGCCGAATTGGTGTCTCAGTTGCCGAAACACTACAGGAGCAAAGTCTCTTCCCATCCATAAATCCCCCGATGGCGAAGGACTCTCGATAAGTTGGTATCGCCTGTAACAGAGTTCAGGTTTTTATGCCTAACCCCAAAAGTGTGCACAAGTCATTTCTTACCGTCGAAAAACGAATTGCGGCGGTGGGCCTGACCCTCTGTCAGACGAAGAGGCAGCTAATGATGAAGTTACGGCCGAGGTGGCGGAGTTCTTCAGCCCACTGAAATACCGAAGTGTGAGCCATATTCAAACAGGGATGAGCAATATGCTTTACCTCACGGCGGATTCCTTATCCGGTATCGGGACCACACAACTTGCCAAGTCATCATTAGACTCAGACTCATGCAACTGCAACAAGTTGTTAGCAAAAGCTCTGTACCTGTGGAAAGGAGGGTAGTACCGCTCGTCGGATACAAAGTATAATTTGCAGCACAGTATCCCAACTGCATAGTGGAAAGTAGGCATGGTTAAGAAAGAAAGAGAACAAGAGAACTGAACGTACCTTGGATGTCCCAGTGTGAGAACCTTCTTAGTGCGCCGTTCCAAGGTTTCTGCATCCGCGGTACCTGTCTGATCGCCCAACATTCCCAATGTTTCAACGTAAAGCAGCCTCTTCTTCATTCCCTGCGGAGTGCATTCTGTCAGAGAGGATTACGATCATTTCGTACAATGAAAAAACTCGGTACCTCTTTCCATAGAGACAATGACACATTGCCATCCTTGTTGACGTCGAGCTGTGCCCACAATAGCGCACCGAAAGCGAGCACGAAGTTTTTTGATCTCTTTTCGTGCTCAACGGTATTGGTAGTCCCTTGTTCCTGCTCGGTATGATTCTCCGAATATTGTGTACGCTCTTGTTGAGGTACGGAAACTTGCTGCTCAAGGGTTGGGCTGTCTTTGGATAAGATGCCAGAGGGCAATTTGACAAGGTTGACGAAGAAGTTCCGCTTCTTTCCGCTACTTCGTGTCGGCTCCTCCTTCTCGACCGTTTTGGCAACGCTTGGGGTTTCGCTGCTTTTTCTAGTAGACCAGGAACTGTCGTCGTCTTTAGGATCGCTCCTTATCTTGCGGATGGCAAAGTTGAATGTTGAAGTGAGAAAGTTGCCCTCACGAGGAGTGGTAGGCCCAGCCTGATCCTCCGTAAGCATGCTCTTGGCAAGTAGTCCCATGTGGATAAGGTTCGAACAGATGGACTCTAAGAATAGCCTGCAACAAATCGCATAAACAGGCAATCACAAACAGCTTCCGTTGAATGGCGTCCGTACTCAAGATCAGACCAGTGCAATGCTCCCCTTCGCTCACGATCGAGCATTCTAAATGCCACTGATGTAATCTTGCTATCAGTAACGATTGAGCACCAACTGAAATAGAACGTACGTGTGAGGCGTTCATCCAAGCGCCCTCGAATTAAGACACTCATGCCCCTGATCGATGGAATAATGTCAATCTTGGCCAAAGCCTAAATCCACATCAAGCAGATTACCTGGCGAATTGAGAGAAGTCTACGAAACCACTGTCATCTGAATCGAGGGCACGGCAGAGTGCCTGTGGCACGTATGGATGATGAAAAGCGGGTTTCATTGCCTGGTGAAAATCCTCTGAGTCCAAGAGACCGTCCGAGTTTCGGTCCAACTGCAAAACGGATATCTGGTTAGGCCCTCACGGAATGACAGGTGGACGTGGATGTACCTGGCTGAAAAAGTGAAATAGTGCATTCATCTCATCTGAGTTGACTGCTCGGCCACGATTAGCACACTTGCTTACTGCAACCAGTTGGTACTATATACGTACAGTAGATCATGGAGTTTTCTGAGAGTTGGGCCTTGTGATCACGGATGAACTCCTCAAGAGTTATAGGAGTGCGGTGCAGGAGTGCTCGCAAGTCATTGCTTAGTTTTACATCGGGGGCCTAGAACTTTGGGCATTAGTATGGGTGGCTATTGAATAATGGGGCTATTACGGGTACCTCACGTGCTAACGAATAGCTTTGGGACAGAGTAGTTAAGGCCCAGGCACTTCCGTTAACACGCTTTGTAGCAACATAACCAGGTTAGTTCGAGTGTAGTTAACACGATTGAGTAAACGAACCATTCTTAAAGACTTCTCAGGATCTAATGTGAAATCTGGAGCAGATGTATCCACATAGCTTACCGCCTTGCCCAAAACCTAGGGAGGGAACTATTGTTCAATAGAAGGCATGCGGCAGTTAATTATGGTTGAAGATTTACGTTGCTCATCAGCTCAGCTATTTCTTGGCATGTGAAGATTTCGTTCCCGCTTAGAGCAAGAGTTTGGTTGAAATACGTTGATCGGGTGGATTCTCTGTCGGATGGAGGCCTGAAGAAAGTGAGCCATCGACCTGTGCCAGAATGCATAAAGGATTAAGATACCTGGAATCATCTTCACGCTCCACAAGATCAGCCATGGCGGAGGCACAAACGACCTCCACAGCAGCCTCCGCGGCATCTCGTGCATCAATCAATGTTGTCTTGGCATTCCCTATGGAGGTCCAGAGGTTGTCAGTTATCTATTACTCTATATATGCAATGGAGTCGTTTACCTAGTGGTAGGACTAGATCCGATTGTGATGGATCGTAGAGCTGAAAAATGGTTTGCATAAAGGGACTACAATGAAGGAATGTATATGCAATGCCGCTTTCCCGCACCACCTCTTCTGCTTCACGATGGAGCTGAAATAGATGTCCCCGCAGCATACTGTAATGTGAAAGAATTAGAAAACAAAATCTAGGTCGAGAGATAGATGGAATCATACTGCTCGCTCGCCAATGGGGCAAAACGAATGATATGTGTGATTGTCTTCGCTATCAAGGCAGCATCAACAATGTTGGTCGTCTGTTGCTTCATGTTCTCCGTTAGTGGTGGAATGAAGATCACTTTATCGACACCACGCATCGCCTGGATATCGAGAATGATGAGTTGCCTCACGTTATATTTGAGGAGAAGTGAGTACCTTGACCAATGACTCTGGTTGATGATAGTCGAGCATGAAGACCTCGCAACCAAGAGATATCAGCTCCTTCTTTACTCGTTCGGAACGCAGACCAGCTCTTACGTTCACATTCCTAATTGTGGAAGATCAGCTATAGACCGCACTGATGGACAAGCGGGAATAAGCACCTCTGTACAAGCAGCTTCACTATTTGCATTCCTAGGTACGTCGATGCCCCACAAACCAATACGCGCAGACTATTCTGTCGCTGCAGGGGAGAGTGTTACTTGATCGGTGAAACTGCTGTGGAAGGAAGTGACTTACCGCTTTGGCTCTTCGCCACAGAGTAGTTAATACGCTGTGTGCTCTATCTCTGCTCAAGAAGCCTTGAAAGTAGAACTGCACACGGAAATGATGTTAGGGTGATACGAAAGCCAGAGCGGGGAAGGATAAATGCCTTCTGGGGCGAACTTGAATCGGGGCTTTGGCTTACGATTTCAATAGCATTCGGTATCACGAATGCTGTACTCTCTTTTGAGATGGACAAAACATGCTCATAAGGTATCACAATCTGCAACCAAATGGTGAACATGAGCAGGTTTACGAAGCCATGCAAAATGACTCAAACCTTGGCTGACCGAAGTTGAAGGATGGTTGAAGTGAAGCAAATGAAACTTTGAGAAATGTACATTCTTCCCTGGGAACAACACGCCAATGGTCAATTCCAACTCATAAGGGCAAAGGCAGAACAATCTACCCGTGCTGGTAAGCTAACAATGCCTTCTCTGTAGCCGCAAGCAAAATCTATGATCAAGACACTCCATCAGCGCTGCAGTAAAAAATGGAGGACATCATACGTACGCTCAACAAGTACTTCGGTTTTGGGCAAACTGAAGGTGTCGAGCAGTTCATGATGCTCCTTGGGATATTTGATCATTCCTAGCATACGGGAAAGAGGCTGGCCTGATATGATGATGGGCTCCTACAAACGTAACGATGAAGGTAAGCGCAGTGGAAGCGATGAAAGGGAGAATCAACGGTTACCGTTTCGTGGCGCTTCTCCCACAGAAACTCCATGATAGATAGGCACTCGTCACGTCGTAAGAACCCCACGAAAATGTGCTGTATATTGATATTGAATCTTGGGTTTATGCCAACTGAACTAACGCAGGTATGTGTACCTTTTCTTTCTTTGTGCTAACCATGATAGCATTGGGGAAGACTAAGTGGCCGAGGGTTTTCTTGATAATGACCACCTCGGCGAACCGAATGACCAACTGATCGCAGTCAGGCAATTACATAGGCAATAAATCTCATGCAGGCATACGTACGCAGTTCCAGCCGAAGAAAGAACAGGGGACGTAGGGCCGGAAGCAAAGATAATGCTGCCAAACATAGAGCTTCCCGCGAACGTGTGTCCGTAAGGGTCCTTCCACGCCACACAGGTAGCCTAAAGTCTGGAGTGAGAGATCGGAGACTCAACCCACACGAAAACGACTTAGGTACATTCTATAAACGGTTCCCCCGTTGGGAGCCCAAAGGCTTCTCGTTGTACCTGAATCTCGCTAGCGTCTGGAAGATCGGTTAAGTATGGGCAGATTGAATAAGGCAGCGTACATACCAAGCTCCAAACTTTCCACCTCCGATGTGTCTTGAGTAACCCAAGTCCGCTCCTGGAGCGCTAACGTTGGAAGTGACTCAAGACGTTCGCACTCCTGATCCTCACCTTCAATACTCGACTCACGAACATTATTGCGAGCGCTGCTTGTGCTGGGTTGTGCGGAGGTTGTCTCTTCATCATTTACAATAAGCTCTGTTCGATTTAGGATTGCTCCACTCGGCGGGATGTCGGATGATAGCTGGCTATCATTGTTACTTGCCGAAAGGCGCTTCTGATGTACCGATAAGCTAATCAATCCTCCATCACACTCGTTGCTCACTTTTTCCTGTCGTGTAATGAGATCGCTCATCGTTCTGGAGAGGACGACCGCATCGTCACCATCAGGAAGCTTATCCTTTATCAACTCGGGAAGCATACTGCACAGGAACTGTCGCACCCCGAAATCATCACATGAGACCTAGTGTTAAACGAAGGCGCATTGCGAGGATCAGCTGCTTTACCTCCCAGTCACGCTCCAGCTCCTGTTCAGTGGTGGCGTTGGCCAAGACAAACTCTCTCCCGTCTGCGCATCGCGCAACCACTCTGCCCCTGCGCGGATATTCAGTCGTTCATAACTGCGACGAGAGTACTGTACTCTCGACTCCAGCGTACCACAGCCGCTCATCAGTTTGCTGCGGGGTCGCACCAGCGGTATCGCAGCTGTCCGTGACGGTGGCTGCTGCCTCAAAGCGGACCACAAAACGACCTAGCGTTGCCTCCTGTAGAGCGATTATAGCGCTCCTGCCGTTAGCGCGCACGCATGACTCCACAGAGGCGCGCGTTTGTGTGTCTGGGAGCGCACCTTGCGCGACGAGAACGAACCGGGGGTCGTCGCGGCCTCCTCTCCGGCGAGCAGCACTACAGGCCTGCAAAGAGGCATGAACCCTGAGAGGGAGGTGACAAAACGCGGCCTCGGGCACGTAAGCTTATGCGGCCTCCAAGCTCTTCTTCTTCCGCTACGTCCAGCGAAGCAAAGAGAAGCCCGACACGAAAGAGAAGAATGCCAAGCATTACAGGAATTTGGTGAATGTCCGAATTTTTGAGCCACGTTTAATTAATTTCGCAAACGAACACAATTTGAACACAACAATCGCGTAGAGCGAGAAGCAGAGGGATTGAGGAAGAAGATGGCCAAGGTAGGTTTGAAGTAGAAGTAGATCTCTTTCTTTCCCTCCACGGTTTTGATAAACCACCCGCCTCATGCTTCGTTTCAGGATTACTCCGTTGCTGAGGAGATCGAGAAGCTGATCAAGTTCTGTGAGGACCTCTCCGGCGGAGTCGGAGGTACCTTCAAGTTCAAAGACATCTTCTACGCCAAAGGCAGCGGTGGTGCGTTCGAGAGTCTCGTCGGAACCATGATTGCTGCTAAGAAGCAGGTTAGTTTTGCCTTCCTTCTTTTTATTTATTTATTTAAAATGATTCCTGGGATCGGTAGGGCATCATCTCCTACAACAGTCCGCTCGGCAATCTGCTGCTCCAGGGAGCACACGACGACGTGGTCATCACATACAACGGACGACCGCAAGAGAAGAAGCCGTGAGAGCGAAACCGCTTTGTATTCTTTCTGTAAAAGAATTTGAACCATTACTAGTCAGAGAGGTCATATCTTTTTGAAATTTTTGCCTTTGTGTAGCGCTTCGCGGTGAGTTGGATGGATGTGTGGAGGAGGGGAGATGAGAGGACCCTGTCGGCCTCGGCCTTCCCGCTTGAGAAGAGGCGCGTTGATGAAGATGATGAGGAAGAGGAGGTGAGCGAGCATGAGGCAGTTGTTCGCTTGCCAGGGGAAGGCACACCAAGTGAACACACCAGAAGTCTGCGTGCCAGGCTGGCCGAGTGGGCCGAGGGACGAGGCAAGCCAACTCTCATCTTAGCCTTTCGCATCATGTGGTACCTGCCCTCCATCTGTTCACCATTATTTTTTTAGTCAAAGAATAGTTACATTTAATTCAATATTTAATTATTTTAAAATGTGATTTTTCTTTCTGAGCATTTATTTTTTAAACGGCAGGATGGTAGTGCTTTCTGGGCTCGCCGCCAGCATTCAGTTTTGTACGGCCATGCCTGAGTTACTGCGGCCGGCACGCCAACTGAACCTGTGGTTGCCTGCTTTCTGATTCAGGGATTCCAAGCATCTACGCACCCAATAGCTCGCAGGTGGGAATCAACATCACTGTCCTTGTGTTCAACCTCATCGGCTGCTTCATCATCTCTATTTGCACGGCGTTCAAGCAGGTGCGAACCATAAACAAACCTACCCTCTGATGACGGGCGCCAAAATGCTGATCACTGCAATTGCCCCGTGGCGCAGGTCAAGTTTCAGTACATGCAATCGTATCTCATGTATGACGGTCTCCGTATCGGGTTCTGCAGCACATTCACCACCTTTGGGAACTTGATTGAGGATACAGGCCGGCTTATTCTTTCAGGTAATCAAGTGTCTCATGTGGTCAATTCCTCTCACTGATGTTCCCCTTTACAGGCATGTGGTGGTTGAGCCTGATTAATTTGTTCGCCACATTCATCCTTTCATTCTACGTGTGGGAGCTGGGACGTATCGTGGCCAAGAGATGGAAAGGAGGTGTAGCGTACAGGTATCTCAATCTACTTTTTGCTCTATGGGACGCTTCCTTATCGTGGTGGCGATCAACAGTCAGATTGAACAAGTGCTGGAGAATGCAGATCAAAGGATGGAATATGAGGTGGAGAAGATGCTTCTCTCACAGGTAAGCAGCTAGCGTCCGGGAAGTTCACAGGTGTCATTAAAATAAAGATACTATAGGACGCAAGTGCATCAAAGAGTAAGGTCTACTTCAGTGGTTCGTCTAAGCCATTGTACAAGATATCTCACCACATTAGAGAGCAACAAATGAAGGTATGATTACGCTGTACTTACATTTAATGTAGTGTGACTCAGAGTATCTGCTTTACTTTCAGTCTAAACGGCATATGCACCGATGGTGGCCTCTTAGGCGACACTACCTCATCTTGGCCTTTTTAGCCCTGCCTCCACTTGCAAATTACATTGCTGGTAATCTACGCCGGACTCTCATGCCTTGCCCATGATGGCCTAATTAGCCTTCTTCGTTCTCAGTCTTATTGCTTAGCGATTCGTTGAGGTTGCTGATGGACTACCCCTCGCGAGCTGCTCTGGTTTTTGACTGGGGGTGTATGCACTTCCTCTCAGTGGCCGGTGTATGCGTGGGCTTGTACGTCAGCTCCTTGTACTTTGTCTTGAATCTTGGTCTTATCTCAGCCGACCTACAGAGCAGTTGATAGTTTTTCCACGAGCACACGACAAAGTGTGCAGGTAAGTAGCTGCTATTTGTTGTGCATATAAGGCGGGAATTACATTGACGTCAATGACTGCAGTGGGGCACCTTCAAGAACAACCTAGTCTCTTGCATTTTAATCGGTGCGGCGCATTCACTCCTTCTCTTCCGGCGATATATTCCATTCGGAGGTTCCTATTACTTCTCCACAGTGACATCGCGGTACCGCCGCCCTCCAAGATCTCGTCGTCGACCGGCACCTTATGTGTATTGTCAGGTTCATTACGAGCTTCTGTGGGAGTGAGAGTTCGTTTGCCGGCCTTGTGGACGAAACAGCGGTTTTGTTTAATGCTCGTATCCACAAATGGATATGGGTAAGCTCGTTGATTGCCTCACGATCATTGCTCCTGATCACTCATTTCTAGTTTTTTCATCAGGTACGGAACATCGGCTACAATCTTTTCCTCTGCACCCTTGTCTTCCTTGTGGTCATTTTCGCGGTCCGATTCTCAGTCTTCTTCCACTATTTCGGACCTGAGACTGCAAAACTGTACGCCATCCCGCTATCCTCTTCTCTAGGTTGGCTCGAAGACTGACATCGCTTGGTGATGACGGACAGGTACATATGTGGCGTATTTAATCAATGTTAACAAGTTGCTCCCTCTTCTGTACAGAAGCGTTTGCGCTTTCGAAAACCGTTACGTATTTTCCTAGTTGTTTTGTTTGGCGCCAAAATGGTGAGCGTCCTTGCCTGCGTTTCGCTTTTCGTCGCGTTCCTCTACACAGGAGGAGCCGGCGCTACTTGGGATGCTGGCGCCGATAGTTGTTGTAGAGCCTTTTCATCCGACTTGACGAGGAGCCACGCAACGTTGGCTTCTTCTTGGGAACCTTCGCGTAGCAAGAGACGATGGACGTTGTAGAAGAGGTACCGGTTCAAGACAAAGTACTCTACTCTCTTTGGTCGAGTCCTCCCTGAGGCAGGTGCAGCGTGTCTGCTCTTAGCTCTCCTCCTACACGCAGGTAGTCAAAGGGGACTTCGAACATGCCCATAAGAAGGTGCGGGTTGCCGAACGCGAAGTCGATAGCGGGAGCAGCTCTGTGCACGAGCAGGCACCACACCAGCAGCTCGATGTGGAAATCATTGGTACGGCGCAGCTAAAGGCGCAGGAGATCCTCAAGCGAAGGGAGGCCTTGCTCGAAGGTACAGCTCTCGGCTCATCCCTCCGCTAGCACGCTGAGCCTTCTCACGGTCGAGACGCGTAGACTCAACGGTGAAGCTACAGAGAATCTACGAAGTATGCATGACCCAGTTGAGTGAGCTGGCAAGCCAGCGATCTTCTGAGTGCGAGGCCTTGCTACAACGTACGTGCCCGCGCTGACCGTTGGGATCCACGCAGTTGAACGTACGTGCTGTTCTGGCAGGCCTGCACCAGGTGTACGTTGAGAACTACGAGCTCGAGAATCACCTGGAGTCGATCCGTCGTAGCACTCTCGCTTTGTTCAACGTAATCAGCCAGCAAGCAGGCAGCCACGTTGGGGACACGCCGAGCATGCAGTAGCTGGTTGTCGCTTACCTGCGTTCCTCTCTTGTCTCTTCGGCGAAATAGAGGCTTTTTCCTCTTTTCCTTTCTGCCCACCGTGGAGCACAAGCAGGCCGCGGTAAGAGCCAAGAGTGACATATGCAAGAATAGAGCACAAGCACAGCAGGCCGCAGCCGAACAAAATGGATATGCTGACGGATATCGCAGCCAACGATGTACTATGGCTCCAGCAGCTCGACCAGGAACGAGTTGAGGGTCTGTTCAGGCCGACCGAGCTGACCCACAGTAGCGAGACAAACAGGTTGCCATGGGAACTAGTGCTTCACATCTTTCGCATGCTAGATATGCTCTCCTTGTGTGCTGCTGGCGCCGTCAACAGAGTACGGGCCGAAGCTTGCTTGGCTGGTTTGGTTGTTCTCACCTTGCACAGGACTGGCGCATGATGGCGGACAACGATACCCTCTGGAGTCGTGTCTACCTTCAGCTCTTCCACCAAGAGATACCCCTCCTTACACTTGCCCCATTTGGCAACGCATGGAAGAGGGCTTGCCGAGAAGTGGGTACGGTCTCGCGCAGTGGATTGTACGTTCTGGGCTAAGCGACGAAATTGTAGCTCTCCTTCCCGTCGTAGGTACAACGTGCACTTCGCAAGCCACCACCAGCAACTTCTACCCTGGCGTTATTACCAAAGTGACGCACGGTGCTCATTCTTGCAAGTGATGAGAAGGGCATAACACTAATTGGTTGCCACATCATCTAGCATCTCGGGTGACGCTTCTCGATTTGTATGAAAGTAAGCAGGTCGTATACGTGGGCAACCTCTTTCCTCCTATCCTACCTGCACTTCGCTTGCGTGTGGTAGGCACCACCAACTGCTCGTCGCATCTCTTTCTTCTCATGTTCCGGATAGGTCGAAGATAGAGTTCCCGGCCAGCAATTCCAGTTCTCAGCCTTGCTACACAGTCAAAGGAAGGCCCAATTTACGCGCAAGGCGAAGACCATACTTGCAGCAGAGCTGCTCGATTGCTTCGAAGCGATGTCTGTTGATTTTGGGTAATGATATCCTTCGTTCCCATCAGATTGGGCAGTACTGACGAATGCAATGCAGGGAAGAAGAGTGGAGTCAGGTTATCAGCACCTATCCTGAAGAACAAGATAACCTGCTCGAAATTGCCCAGCGAAGGCTTTTGAAAACTCTCCTGGCTACCGCAACTGGCACAGGCTCAAAGGACTCTAGCTCTAGTGAGATCAGCATGCTGAAGCGCCGTTTTCTCAAGCCTAATGAAAGTGCCTACATGGACGTTCCCATATCAGGTACATCAATTCAGGCATGTAGTTGACTATGAAAGCTGACTTCTTTTTCAAAAGAATTACCTGGCACGAAGGTGCTCGTGCAGAATGGCCAAGGGTGTTTCAAAGAAGGTAGCTCTTTATCTCCTACCACAAAGGAACTTGACTAAAATTGCAACCACATGTGAAGGCATCGTAACGTCGCAGGCTCCGGATGGGAGGCTCCATGTGGTGGTGGATGATGCGCCACAAGTCAAAGATGTTGATGAGATCTATGTGATGACAGCTGATTCAGGTAAACTATTGCCTGCATGATTCAAACCCTTCTCTAAGAGGCCTCCTACAGAATCGCACCGGCAGCTGCTGCAGGCCATCTACGACGGCAACAAGGGACTCAAAGGGCTGGAAGTATTCTACGCTAACAGAAACTACACTACTCACTATTGGGCGCCTACCAGAATAAAGAGTACCCGAGATCAATGCTGCTTTGGTGACTTGCAACTCTAACTTCATTACAGAGGTAGTTCCGCCTTGTTTTATGTTCGAGGTGTTGCCTGGAGGAAGCTGGACAACATGGTGCTCGCTGGACCAATTAAGCAACTTTGCTAGTGATATGGCATCAATGAGAACGTTATTTTGGCGTGCTGTGGGTACGCACTATCGTGTGGTCCCCTCGCGTTGATAAAATTACTCAGCCACTCATCCACCCATTCTCCCCAGCACGAGCATCTCCACCGAAGATTGACAAGAGCCTCTTCGGCAAGAGAATGCTCATCCGCAATAAAAGCCAGAATCTTGGCGGTCGCATTATTCAATCCCACACAATTGGTACGAGTGTGCACGTACAGGTTCACTATCGATATCACCGAATTGAAGCTCTCGTTACATTGCAGGAACTATCGTTCCAGAGTCCACACCCAACTCCACGAGAGTTGTCTATATGCATGAAAAGGTAGCAACTTCATCAAGGGGCACATGGGTCATGACTAAGTCTACCTCTTCCTGGCAGAGCGAGGACCTGGCGCAGGGCAACTTCAAGGTCATGCTGCAATATCAAGTTGTGATGGAACTTAACCATAAGGTCGAGTACGTGACCATCGATCACCTCTACCACTGTCCTCCCATGCCTCCTCCCGTAGTAGCTACTGGAGATCGCGTGCTAGCAGAATGGAGAACTGGCAGTTGGTACTCATGCACCCTCAAAACGCTGCGTGTTCAACCCTGAAGCTCTGTGAACCAGGTATGTGGGTACAATCGCACGCCCTACGCCTGGCGGCTGGCATGTAAGGTACGAGCAGGAATCTCCCCATGAGACGACGCACTTAGCCCACTCAACTTCTCTTTTGTGACAGCTACGATGATGGAGATGAGCAGGACGACGTGACGCCAGCCCGGCTGATGCACCTGGCCACAAGCAAGTACATATCGCCTTTTGGCGATGTCGACGTGTGAGCTTGGGGTGAGGTAAAGGCTCCATGGCAGCAAAATCACAACAACCGTGAATGGCTGTTCTGTATTATGACGGAATCGTAACATCAGTAACCCCGCGCGACAGACTTGGGGCACCAAAGCTGCAGAGTGACACGTCGTTAGAAGCGAGAACGGCATTTGAAGGGAACAGGATGCGCACCTTGATACTGTGGTCAGCAGAGGCCGAGGCCAAGAGCGGCTCAGACGGATGGCAGTGGACGGCATAGACTCGTCCTGTGTGGCCCTCCAGCTTCTGGACCAACTCGCCCGTAATCTAACGGGTGTGGATGCGTGGAAAGATTAGTATCAGTTTCCAAACCCAAGGCCAAGTACTGGAGTTCGCCTACCTCGTTATGCAGACCCAAATCGAAGAGGTACGCGTAGTTGTCCGCACTACCTGTAGCCAACATCAATCGATCGGTCACGCTCTTGTCTCTTTGTGAATGCCTGTGAGAGAAACAACAACTTATCTCAGCTGGGGCTCTCAGAGATGGAAGGGCGAGCATCGTTACATTTTCTCGTTGATGTTCTCGCTGGCTTCCGTGGCTGGAATCGCGAAATCTGTCGCTGCCTCTCGTCCATCTGTTGCGGTTGAGATGAATGAAAGGTCTATCGCGCACGTGTTGTGTAGGTGTGTACGTACACTCTTTGCCGACTAGGAAACAACTTTTGATCGGCCAGTTATGATTCTTGTGGCCTGTCAAGGAGGATACTAGCTTGAGCTTGCTGCTCAGAGGTCTCTCGGCTGCTTCCTTCCCGCCTCCAATGATGCCATTACCACGATCATAGACTCGCAGCACTGCAAACATATGAGTATGAACGCAAAGAAGCCAGCGAAAGTATGCGAGGTGCACCGTTGTCAAAGCTGTTCACGGCTAAATATTGTCCCTCCTCTTCGGCAGACGGCGCTACGGACATATGAATGTGCGATATAGGCTTATGGCCTGGAATTGAAGTACGGTTAGAAAAACTACGTGGTGAGGCCTATCTTCAGATACGTGCCCTCTTCATTCTCTACTCTATCGAGAGGAGTATTTGGTGACTTAACATCCCACAACTTGATGTTACCGAGACTGTCACCTGACAGCAGGAATTCTCCGTTCTTGTATACGTATCTGCATGATCGTCAAGAGAATGGTCGGCACAGCATGGAAACGAAGGCAGAACCAAGGCTTATTCTCATACATGGAATTGACCATGGCATCGTTGAGGAATGTGATGACGGGATCGCTCTGGCGTTTATCGAATACTACAATTTGCTTACTTGTACTGCCGACGAAAACCAGGTTCTTATCTGTGAATCAAATAAATAATCCATACACGATTCGTTTTGATGATGAGCTTGAATGTCCATACCCGCTGCATTGAATTGCACCGCTTGGATGAATCCTGTCGCTGTGAACGATCTGATGACACCAAATTAAACTTTGCACCACGCACTCTGAACAGGATGGGAGAGTACCGGACAGACTCGGATTTATTCACATCCCAAAGTTTGGCGACGCTGTCGAAGCCACCAGAGAGTAGCTCTGCGCTGTCACTCGACCATGCGACATCGGAAATGTTGAGTTGATGTTCCGCTAAGCACGCAACCTAAAGACATTGTGAGTTAAAACGTATGCTATCGTGATGCGTCTTACCTCTTTCTGCAGAGTCAGATCCCATAATCGCACGCTTTTATCAAAAGAGCCAGAAGCCAGGAGCCTGCCCGACGGTGCGAAACCAACGCAGTAGACCGCTCCTGTGTGGCCCTAATGAGGCGGAGTACATGGTGTGAGCGAAGATCGAACCAGAGCGTCCAAACAATCCAATCTGCACTACATCTGGCAATGTACCTTAAAAGTGTGTTTGCTGTGGAATCGTCGTTGGTCCTCCCTGCCTCTTCCTAACACATGATCATCAGCAGGATTGTCTCTTGTACTACATTGTAGAGAACATGTATAAAGTACCCTTCCTCTCGTTGTGTGCGTCGTCCACAATGACAGATGAAAGGTGATGTTTGATGACTGCAGCATCGTGCGCAGGCGGCGCGCCGGGATGTGTCTCACCGGCCGCCGGCACAACAGCGGCGAACGTGGGCGAGTCTAGCGGCGAGTCAGGCAGGAGTGCCTGGTCCACGTTAAAGGTAGGCTTCGCTGCACGGCCACCGGCACCACCCTGCCCCATAGCCATATGGTACCTACAATTTACAAACAAAATCAACACAATTAAAATGCGAAAATCCAACTCGTTTCCACAATTTATTGAGTATTTTTTGAAAAAATAAATAAATAAGAATAATTGAAGCCACAGATCAACAGAAAGGCGTACTTGATGGTGAGGTGGTAGATGGACTTCTTGAGATCGCGGTTTTCGCGTTCGATCTTGTCCAGCTTCTGCTTGAGTTGCTTGTTCTCCTTGGTCAAGTTGTCCAAATGGCTCTTGTAGTAATTCGACGACGAGGCATTGTGCTTGAGGGCCGCCATCGCTGCCGCCGCAGATGAAAGGACTTGATTTTATCAACAATTTCCTTTTGTTCGGGAAATGATTTTCTCTTGGATTTTCTCGGCGTAGGACGTGATTTTGCCATTCCGAATCGAGGCAGAAGGCCTGTGTAGAGGTGATTGCCGCGTAGACGAGGAAGAGGTCCATCGATGCAGCGGGCAGGCGGCGGACGATTCGCTTTCGTGGGGAGACGCGGGGCCATGGCCGCGCCGGCGCCGATGTCATCATCCGCCTCGGCCTTGGCCCTCCGCAACAGAGAAGGGACCGTCATTGCGACATCATCGACGGCCAATAGGTCGCAGGCGACAGCAGCAGCCTACTCGACCCGATCGCCATCGGAGCAGGGACAAGACCGCGATCTGTACAAATGGAGCAAGATCCGATCAACCTCGTCCAAGCATGATCCCTTCTACCCGCTTATCAGCACCGAACCCCGCTTCGGCCTGGGCGACGTGTGGTCGCAGGGCATGGATCCGCCCCAGCCCATCTTCCCCATCGACAATAAGGGGCATGCCAAGGTGCCCTGCTCCCCCGATCAAAATCTGCGTATTCTACAAATTAAAGCTGCAATTATTTTTTTTAAAGACCGCATTATTTTAAATTTGTAAAATACGAATTTTTGAAAATCTTGAATGGGAGTACTTACGAATGGTGGGCAACCAGTCGTACCTGCCGGAAGTACTGTCGCGAAAACACTTCTATATGAAGTACGCCATGCTCAACCGACCGCAGCAGCTGCACGCTCTCAACCTTACTACGATCCGGCAGCTCACTCCGGTCCTCAAGGCACGCACCTTTCCGCTCTCTCTTTCTCCTGCTGTTGTTCCTCAGCGTGCTCGCACTCACGTCCCCTTAACTTGTCTCTTGTGAAATGCAGAAGTGGCAAGCTCACAAGGAAACCACCAGTGCCATTGTGCTCACTAGCTCCACTCCCGAGAACTTCTGTGCTGGAACAGACTTTATCGGTACGCATCATGTGCTTGCGACTCGCAAGCGTTATGCTCACCTTATGGTGCATCGTGTTTCCAGAACTTCTTCAGGCAGTCCGCAGCGGCAATCGGGACTATCCTAAGACTTACTTCAAGGAACTTTATCAGCTCATCTACTACATCAACTCACTTGATAAACCATTCCTTCCGGTGATGAACGGAATAACCTGTACGTCCGATTGTAAAGATGATATAACGTCTCTTGAGTGCTTATCAACATCACGTTTAGTGGGAGCTGGTGCCTCGCTCGCCTACAACTCAGGTTCTTTCAAGCTAACGACTGAAGACACCATTTTTGCGTTGCCGGAGACCAGTATGGGCTTCTTCCCCGACGCTGGCGCAAGCTACGCACTTTCGCGGCTTCCTGATCACGTGGGAACTTTCTTGGCTCTCACGGGAAAACGTATCCGTGGCTGGGATGTTCTGTACGAATACTCTATGGATCCTTGTGATAGTACTGTTTTGCTGGACACTAACACATATGTATTCGCAGGTGGTCGGGTATCGCTACTAACATGATTCCGACTGACCGCGTCCACATTCTCTATGAGCAACTGGATCAGCTTCGCGACAAGTTCCATTCATTTGAGCAAATTATTCAGTGCGTACATGCCTGTGAAGCCGACAAGCATGGTAAGCAGCCTATTCATTGATTTCATAGGCACTCCAGGAGTTCTTCGTGGGCTGCATGAATACTTACACTTAGCTTCGTCTCTGTAATGCTCAGAACACGCTTACTTGTTGAAGGAAAAGGGATACCTTGATATAATCAAGAGGTGCTTCTCTAAGCCAACAGTATCTGAAATCATGAAAGCGTTATCGCACGAGAAACACCCGTGGGCGAAACAGGGTATTCTTATTGGCACCATAATCTTGGAGGTGTAGTCTTACTCTTCCGTCTCCTAATAGTTTTGGCTCGGCTGCAAGAGCAGTGTCCGCTTTCGCTTGCCGTTACTCTTCGATCCTTGCAAGAGGGTGTAACCAAAGATCTGGGTGCTGCCCTCCGTAGGGATTATCGCATTGCTCTGCGCTTCATGGTATGCGCCTCTGCTTCTGCACACCGAAGGGACATCGCACTAAGGAAATCAATTTAGCTCTCGCGTGATTTCGCTGAAGGCGTCACTGCTCGCATAGTCGAGAAGCGTCAACCGCAGTGGTCTCATAAATCCATAGATGATGTCCACCCAGACGAAGTGCAAGCCTTTTTTGAATCACTTCGAGGTGCGTGCTCCACTGCGTTGTACGATCCGACAAATGAATGATGATAAACCTTTGAACCTTTCCATACAGAGGATGAACTTGCGATAAAGAATCTTGACCAAGAACGGGCTGAAGCCAATGCCGTGCAGCAGATTCTCGATAAGCAGCGCACCATCAAAAAGCTCTTGCGCAGGCCCTGGGTCCAGGAACAACTTAAGTGCGTATTGGTAAAGAACCCGATTATTTCGTTATTCTAACCTAGTGACACCAGGCAATATCTGAATGAGGAGCTGCAAGGCCTGGAGCAGGAACTACGGGTTAAAGGCGACTCCAGCCCAGAGGCCACTAAAATACGCGAAGAAAAGTTGAAGAAGTTGAAGGAAGGTAGCGCTCGTAAACACGAAGCTCTCAATTTCCTTCAACTACTCGAAGATGAGCTTGTTCGCCGCCGTGACGTTGAAAAGCAGGCAGTTACCAAGGTATTATTATTATTGCCTGTTGCATTGCGCGCGTGTGAAAGATTTTGAATATTTTCCATCCGATTAGAGCACTGTAGACAAGCTAGAGTGGAAGCGCTGGGAAGATGATATCAAGCGCGTTAAGGACGCCAAAAACATCCTGTCTCACGATGCCAGCTTTGACAATGATGAGCAGTTGCCGACGGCTATTCTCCAGAGTATGCTTGTCAATGGCTTGGGTAAGTTATTCATCGACAAAATTCTAGTGTTGTTAGTTGGTGGTCTGATCAACCTTTGGGAATGAGCAGAACAAAGCAATATTAGTGGGGACCTGAAAGAACAGGTCAACCTAGTGGTATCGGCTCTGGACACTGCAGGCAAGGGCGCGGAAGAACTCAAAGAGGCTCTGGGCAAGCAGAGCTATCAACAGCTGGACGAGTCCGAAGCGAAGTTTGAGCAGGCCTACAAACAGGCCTTAGTCGAAGATGAATTCACCCGAGCCTTACAGGAGAGCCTCGCGCATGCCGATCCAGATCACGTCAAGCAGTTAATGATCGAAGATCTTAATCTCTCTCCCGAGGACCAAGCAGACCTCAATCTCCTTGTGCCATCCAACAAGATCAAGCGCAGTAACACCACCGACAGCACTGAACAAAACACACAACAGACCAATGATGGGGTTGCAATTAAGCCCCTGGTGACTCTGGACGATATCGCTAAACTCGTCCTTGGAGGTGAACCTGACTCGACACAAGTGACTGAGACACGGGCCAAGATAGAGAGAGGCGAAATATCTGTGAGCGAAGAGATTTATGCAGCTGCGGCGCAGCTGATGCGGGAACGCGCGATTGCTGCAGCCACACCGGAAGAACGCGCTTACACTGAATCACTACTTGATGCCCTCAAGGTAGGGCAAATTTGCGAGTACGTTGTGTCATGTATACTTACAATCGGTCTGCAGGACGAGATGATTGGCGTTGTAAGGGCCAAGGTCACAGGCAAGAGTCGAGAGCAGATGGTCGAATCCTTTTTCAATGAGCAGAGCAGGTCGAAGATGTCTGGGCTCCTCGCTCAATCAAGTGAGGGCATGAGCCAGAACAACCGTGCCTTTTTATCTGACCGCGAAAATCAGGTATGTGCCTCCAGCAACTTTCGCTGTTTTGTTGCATTCGCTTACTTGAGCGGTGAACATGTAGAAAGTTATACTGGATGAGTTGAAGGAATTTGCGAAGAACCTCGACAGTACGCCTTCTTACCCCAACAGCCTAGCTTGGAAGTGCAGCTCATGTGTGGCTTGAAAGGTCATGTTTCCAACGGCGAGATCCCGCTATGGAAGCTGGAAGATGCGATAATGGACAAAGTCACCGAGCAAGAGATTCAAGCTATTTGGCCTGAAGAAAAGCGCAAAGAACTCAGAACCAAGCTTATCAATGACAGAGAGATCAACGACTTGAGTTCCCTTAACTTCCTCGCACAGAGTCATGCCAACGAAGCGGCACAAGATTCAGAAACAGTGAAGGAGAAAGCGGCTGCACAGGATGAGGATGAAGAGGACGCAGAAGAACTTGCGGTGCAGGAATTGATGGAAGAAGCTCGCCGCGAGAACGACTCTTCTAAGTCCACTTACAGAGCAAAACAATTGTACGCGCATAGTTTCCTCCTGATACTTAGTGCCAATCTAACAAGATATGGCTGCCGTAGCATGACCGATGCGGCCAAGGATGAGTTTGAGCGAAATCAGTCCGACTTGGGCCTCAGTCCGTACGGCAAACAGTTTGAATATGAGAAGTACGCCGATAAGATAGCCCACTTCAAGCGAATTAAGGAGAGGTACATTATGACCCTCTTCGCTTTTGGTATTATTTTGTCCTCACCATCTGGGTGGTGAACAGGCAAGAGGCATTCATGAATGATGTACCGGACCCAATTTCGGAGCCCAAGAAGTACAGGGACTGGCTGATCGGTCTTCGCCTGGCTGACCTTGCACTACCTGAGATGGCGCAGATCTTTGAATCCTGGCTTGAACGGAAGGCCAAGGCTGGCTACAACGTGAGGCCAGTGGTACGTTCATGCGCGCTCGAACAGATTGTGCACGTTTGTAACCGTTGTGCTGTATGTTTGCCACAATAGCCGCAGTTCCTCCATGAGGGAGCTGGCTCGATGGCCTCGCCAGCCGCGGCCGACGAGGATTTGAGCGCTCAGAAGCCCGCGCTTACCCGTTTGTGGAAGCTCGCAATGGAGGCCGCGGAACCTGAGACTCCAGAGTATCCGGATACTATGCCTCCGCTCAAACGGGTGTCTGATGATGATTCCGCCACCAGCGCTACGGGTGATGAACCTCCCCAGTTCTCCAAACCTCAGCAGTAAGGCGCTTGCGGCGTCAACCGAATAATATACGCCTCACTTGCCCTTTCCTTCCTCGGTGCAGTTCCTTCAGAGGTCACTTCTGGACGTCCTGGGTCCACGTTGACTGACCCGCCTTGCGCGCAAGTGGGACGGTAGCGAGACGAGAAGGAGGGCAAACCCACCATGCAGTGTTAACCATACAATCCAGCAAAGGATGGCGGAGCACGCTGGGCGCGCATCATGTCTGAAGATCCACCATAGGCTGCTGGTGGTGGTGGTGGTGGTGGTGGGCGGGAAGGAGGCTGCGGATTGGGAGGAGCTCGTCCCCCTTCTTGACACGAGAAGCTGGAAGCAAGCGGTACTGGAGCAGCGGAGGAAGGGATGGGCTGGAATGGGGTGAGCGAGGTTGGCCACGTTGCAGAGCGAGATATGGTCATCTCCGGCAGGGAGCTGTCCAAGGAGACTGGTTCGGAGAAGGAGAGGGAATGAGCTGAGGAATGAAGCGGCTGCGTCGGGATGTAGAAGTACTGGTTCTTCTGGTGGTGCTGGCGCTGGTGCTGGTGCTGGTGATCTACCGGAGGCCACTGGTCGATTGTTTCTCCTACTCGCGCCCGGCCTTCTTCCCACCGATTCACACATATCACGATGTGCTTCACCTGAGGAGTGTCATCATCAGTTTTGATGCAACACTCGAGACGGTGAGTTGCTGGCGTGCCTTGCCCTGTTCATCAAAAAAGAACTGCGTGTTGTCTCCGACACGAAGTAGGGTGCCATCATGGCGTCGAAAGAGCATGTCAAAATTGTAGATACGTCCAACAGAAAGGGGCGGCCTGTAGGTCCACAAGGTGGAGATCATCCAAAGGTAAGCATCACCCTTGTAGTGTGGACTCAGAAAGAGAAAGAGGTACTGATTGATGTACTGTGCAGCCAGTTGTTTCATTGTGCTAACGTTGGAGACCCCGACCATCGCGAGAGGTACTCCGATGAGTTCAGTCTGCATGAAACGAGTGTGTGAGACCACGAAAAGGGACCTCTGTAGAGGTACAACCTTGGAGTATTGAGTCAGTTGCTCGAAAGCTTGATTTGCATAGGCGAAGATAGGAATGGGGCCGATTGAGTCTCCGAAGGAAGAGAGTGAACACGCCGCAACGGGATATCTGGTGTCGATGGGTTAGCGGTAACACTGCAGAATTGGCTGTACTGGCAGTTGGTACCGGAAGTCAGATACGGCAAACTTGGATGAAGAAAGTGCATAAGGCCCTAGGAAGGGCATCTCCCGTTTGGCGATGGATAATGTCAACGGATCGGATGTGCCAGTCACACGTTCTTCCTGGCTTCCTCCAGATGCCTGTTGGTGTCGATGATCGAGTCCAATGGGTTGTTGCCCTTGCACCCCATCTTGCCGCGGTTCATGCTGCACAAGCCACGACACAACCTCCTTGAGCTCGCGGTGCTGCTGCTTCAGGCTGTTGACCTCTATGCGCAATCGTTCGTTTTGGTGGCGCACATGCTGCAGCTCGCTTCGCATCATGTCTAAAGCTCTCTCGAGCCGTTCCATGCGGCCGGCCTCCTCACTAACGCCGCGAGGGGAAACTGATGACATGGCCATCTGATTGTGGTTTCGCCATTGAAGGGTATCCCCTGGCTCTTGCTCCAGTAGTGAAGGTGAGGAGATGGAAGAGCAAGTCGAGAAAGAGGACGATGCAGACGATGGAGTCGATGAAGATAAGAGAGTGGAAAGCGACGTATGCACGTGACCGAGCTCTTCCGCGGTGACAGCTACCTGGCGAGATCGTTCCTGGTGCGACGCACCTTGAGAGTCAATCCAGGAGTCCGTGGTCGCCTGATCCGCCGCTGCCGTATCATCAAACGTGGTGGCGGTGGGGAGGCCTCTCGAAGTCCTCCCTGAGTGGTCGACCAAGGAATCCAGGGATGGTGTATGGAACACCCGTGCATGCTTACGTCCTCGCTTCCGCACTGGCAGGTCAGCGCACAGTTGCGCTCGTCCTGTTCGTACGCACCTTCGGCAAGGACGACTCCTGGGGGCATATCATATGGTACATAGATAGATAGAGATAGATAGATATCCCGCATCCAAGTGATGATGATGGTGGTGGTGAGGTCATATGCACTCAGTGAGTGGGGAGGACAGAGGGAGACGTACGGGTCACAGGCCGCGTGCGCACTACGGCAGACGTTGCATGCGCGCACCCCGATGACAAGCAAGGACGGGAGGAGGTCGTTGTCCCGTCCGCCAGCGCCGGCAATGAGTTGTGGAGGAAAGATATTGGTGGGGACAGTGGCCTCTTCTACCGAACAACCGGCCTCAGCCCCGCCGGCGCTGGCTCCGGAGGACATCGACGATGACGATGCAGACATTTAGATAACAGCGGACCTTCTACGGCACACTCGTGGACCTCTCCCCTTGAGTGTTGAGGGAGGCAATACTCGTACGTGCACCGACCTGATATTTCGGTTCATCATCCGCGAAACTGCCACGAAACCGCCCAGCATGTGCTTGCCCATTGGTCCAAGCTACCTTGGCCCCCTTTGAAGATATAGCATCATCCCTGAGATCCGCCAGTCAATATTTCCCCTTCAAGGGTACCCGAGGGTTACATGTTAGCGATCGGATGTTGCAGGCCATCATCTGAAGAGGGACCAAGCATTAATACTGGATTCCTATTGCCTGAAATTTTGTGCACCCTACCCCCCAAGGCCAAAACGACGGCCGGTAAGGGCACTGCCGCACACCTCTAGAGGTCGGCCAGACGTCGTTTCTTGCTGTCTTGGAGAGGTGGGCCTCCCCGCAGCTTGGCGGCTCCAGCTCTCGCGCCAGCTGCAAAATGTGTTAACAAGAGAGAATCTCAGAGGGGAGGTCTTTCGAAACGAACCTGTAGGTTTGGTCGCTGGTGGTCGCGGAGGCTCGCCAGGAAGGGGAAACTGGAAGGTTGATTAGCACTTGACCAACGGAGGATGGGAGAAGAGAAATACGCACCTGACCAACAATGGAGTTGAGGATGCGCTCCGCTGTCTGCTGAAGTCGAAGCATCTCATCAGGCGTCTTCTCATGCACGATAATCTCCTCTACAATGCGGCGATGAAGTTAGCTCAAGATGTGATATAAACAACAAAGAAACGATACCCTCTTTGCCAACGAGATCAGTAGCACTGGCCTCGTCGTCGGTCGTCAGGGGAGCGGTAAAGTCATACGTATAATTGGGCTCCTGCGAGGGATCAAACCGAACTGCTGCACGCACCATGCGGAACGCTTCCTCAAGGTGGTACGAGCATGTCATCTGATGCAACATCATCAGGTACCATCCTCCGTCGAAACAATCTATGTAACGTACCATGCGGGCGGAGAGAACATGCTGAATGGTGGGACACTGGTACACCGTTCCTTGGGAAGAGAAGAACGAAAAGCATGAGAACTGAGCATGCAAAGAGGCACCGCTGTGAGAGCTATTACCATGCATGACATAGAAGTAGGCTTGCGGATGCGCCAGATCAGGGCTCTCACGTATCTGCTTGCAGATTACGAAGATGCCTTACCATCATCACATCATCCCTGCAGTTAGGTACATTCGCCTCAAGCAGTGAGGAAGAGAAGGAGAAACTCACCCTGCTGCTCATCGGCGTAGCGGATCTCGTATTCGAGACCAGTCATGTTCTTGAGCATCGACATGTCTCGCTCTTGCATGCGCAACAACTGCGGACCAGAAGGGGAGATGAGACGTCAGCCAAAATGCATATTCATTCCTTTTATTTCAAATTATTACTTAATTTTAGATTTAAAAATGCAAAATGGCAAAATAAATGGTGGCTGTGGACCAGAGGAAGAAGTCGAGAGTCGGTACCTCGTTGTTGCACGATTTATCATAAAAATCAGAGGCTGCAAAGTAGTCTATGATATTGTGCCGCCCAAGCGGTCCGCCCAGCCACGAGGGGTGCGCGAAGCACACGCCCAACAGCGCCTCCTCGTCGGCCTCTGCCCCCGAGCCTGCCATCAACGCCTCCATAGACGCGCTACACGCCCGGGTAGAAAATTATTTTCCTTTCCTTTTCTTTTTCCTCTTTAAATTTCGCAAATGAATTTGAATTTTTCAAAATATTTTGCAATTTCGTAAATTGAGACAGCTGAGATCACGAAGACGACCACAGTCACGACACACATGCTGCGTGGTAGGGGAGGTTACACGATCAGGTCGACGTCGGCCGCGTTCGGCCGTGCGGCTCGTAGGTCCGCTGCAGCGATCGATGGAATCGCTACAACGCGCCAATTGTGGAGGGGAGCGGCACTGGTGACCTCACGCGGCGGGACTTCGGCGTACCACGTAGAGCGCGAGTTCAATGTGCTCGATGGATCGGTGGAGATGGGGCAGGAGGAATGGCGCGAAAATGGGCGCGTCATGCTCGAACTCGTCAACAATCTCAAGCATGAAGTCACTGCCATTAAAGCAGGTCCGTGTAGCGCGATTTTACAATTTTACAAATTGAATTTTTCGACAATTATTAATATTGGCAGTAATCAATTAATTATTATTTCTAATTTACGTCAAAATGTTAAATTAATTTAAATATTGAACCAACTCCATTAGGTGGTGGTGAGACTGCGCGCCACAGGCATGTCTCGAAAGGAAAACTGCTCCCACGCGACCGTGTACAGCGACTCCTTGACCCGGGGTACGGCACCGCACGCGTGAATTAATTTTTTATTTAAAATCGTTTTTATATAAATTGTTAAATAATTAAAAATTGGAAAACTGCGGACTTACCGTAGGCGATGTGCAGCTCTCCGTTCCTTGAGTTGTCCCAGCTTGCCGGGCATGGTCTCTACGAGGAAGCCGTCCCTGCGGGTGGCATCATCACGGGCATTGGCCGAGTTCACGGGTGCGTGCTTTCTTTCGTCGACTCTCGTGGGTAGTATATGCTGATTGTTTCACTCTTATCTAACTCTCATTTCAGACAAGAGTGCATGGTGGTTGCAAACGATGCAACGGTAAAGGGCGGCACGTACTACCCGATTACTGTGAAGAAGCACCTTCGAGCACAGGAGATCGCCCAACAGAATCGCCTGCCGTGCGTTTACCTTGTGGATTCAGGCGGTGCCAACCTTCCGCGCCAGGATGAGGTCTGCGCTATTGCTGTCACTTGATGAATCATCGTAGAGCTCACTCATCGTTTTGTTGATGATGACAGGTGTTCCCTGACAAAGAGCATTTCGGACGTATCTTCTACAATCAAGCCAACATGTCCGCACAAGGCATCCCACAAGTAGCCGTCGTGCTTGGATCGTGCACTGCTGGTGGTGCGTACGTACCTGCCATGGCCGATGAGTGCATCATCGTCAAGGGCAATGGCACTATCTTCCTGGGAGGACCTCCTCTCGTCAAGGCCGCCACAGGAGAAGTGGTCACTGCTGAGGAGGTACGCTTCTACAATCTATCAAACTGCGAAATAGTGACCATTTGGCTCATACGCAACAGCTTGGAGGTGCAGACCTGCATTGTCAAACCTCGGGTGTAACGGATCATTATGCTGTGGACGAGGAACATGCTCTTGCTCAAGCTCGGCGTATCGTCGCCAACCTCAACCCCTCGCACACCAAGTACCGCAAAGAGGCTTGGGAACCCGACACAGTAATTGACCCTCGGTATGCCGCTCTCTTCAAACCTTGTTCGTTGTGGTGGTGCGTTGTACCTTACATTTAGTGATGGCCCTTATCAGGTATCCGCAGAGTGACCTGTACCACTTAATCCCCTCAGATCCTCGTAAACCATTTGACATGCGCAAGATCCTTGCCCGCGTGCTCGATGATTCCCGATTTGACGAATTCAAGGCCCTCTATGGCCCCACGCTCGTCACTGGTTTTGGTCGCATTCACGGACACCCAGTAGGTATCGTGGCAAATAACGGTATTCTGTTCTCTGAGTCTGCCCGCAAGGTACAAGCTTGTTCACTATTCCAGATACAGCTAGCCAGTACTGAGACTTGAGATTGTAGGGAGCCCATTTCGTGGAGCTGTGCGCGCAGCGAGGCATTCCCTTGGTGTTCTTGCAGAACATCACCGGATTCATGGTCGGTAAGGCCTACGAAGCCGGTGGCATTGCAAAGGATGGCGCCAAGATGGTCACAGCGGTTGCATGCGCTCAAGTACCAAAAATCACCGTAGTCGTTGGAGGCTCCTTCGGTGCCGGCAACTATGCCATGTAAGCTCATCCTCTTTGCAACATGCACAAGGCAGTCGCGTCACGCTAACCTCTCGCTCCGCCGAAAACAGGTGCGGTAGGGCATACAATCCCCGCTTCATGTTCATGTGGCCGAACGCACGGATCTCTGTCATGGGTGGTGAGCAAGCGGCGTCGGTTCTCACGCAGATCAAGCGCGAGGCCATGGAAAAGTCCAACTCTTCACACAAGTGGTCGGCCGAGGAGGAAGAGAAGTTCCGGCAGTCGATGTTGGCCAAGTACGACCACACATTCTTACCTGCGCTTTTGATCATCCTGAGATCTGATGTGACACACGTGTAGGTACGACAAAGAAGGCCATCCCTACTACGCGTCGGCGCGCCTGTGGGACGACGGCGTCATCGATCCGGCCGAGACCCGCAACGTGCTCGGCCTCACCCTCGCCGCTTGCCGTAACGCTCCCATCCCTCAGACCCAGTTCGGTGTCTTCCGCATGTGAGTGCCGCACCCGGAAAAGAAGAGAGAAAAGAAAAAGAAAAACAATTTCTTAAACATGACCAATCAATTGATTTTACTCTTTAGATTGGTTTAATCGGCCGAAGGAGGGTTGTAGGGGGGAGAGGAGGATGCTGCACGAGCTCGACGTGACGGGCGACATCACAGCGGCCAAGGAGATTCGCGTGGCGCTGGTCCCCATCGGTGACATCTCTGAACGCAAGTTCGTGCAGTTCGCCAGCCTCATCAGGACCTTCTCTGTCATCGAACTTGGCCTCTCTCCCGTCCGTGAACGAGGTACTCCTTCCCTCTTGCAATTTTAAAAAATAATAATTGTATTTAAATGAAAATATTTATTTTAAATATTAATGATATTATCGTGTATATGAAATTAAAATGAAATGAAAAACCGGCAGGGTTGGGACGAAGCGGTTCGGCACAGCGCTGGTGGCAGGGCGGACGCGTGTATCCCCGGTTCGTGGACAGCCGGTCGACCCATCGCAGTGACTGGGAGGACTTCCAAGTCCATCGCAAGACTCTCGGCGTACCTACCGCTCATCCATCAAGTGGCCTCTCCAATTGAGCTTGTCATCTAACCCTAGTGATGCTGATGTTGTCCACTTGATGATGCCTCTTTATAACGCTGTGCAGGTGGTGGGGATCATACATTGTGCACAATGGCGTGATCTGTCTGATGCCTATACTGAGTTTGAGCGGCTACGACGGCAGCACCCCACTGCCGTGGCCGTCACCTGCTTTGCGTTTGAACCACGAGACGATCAGCCTGGTACTTACACGATGAAGTCTAGATTGGTGAATGGAATGCTTTGGGTGCTCATCATGGCGCGCAGACTTTGCGAAGGACAATCTCATTATGATCCCCAACGGTGATCAGAAACGACTGCTCTTCTATCTCAACACTCTGCTGCTCGACTTTATGGCCACCATTCTTAAGGAACTAGAGACTCTGTTCGAAAATGAGCAGGCGTGGGCGAGCGCATACATCTCTACGCCATTAGATCCGCATAACCCATCGGCTGACGAGGTCAGCCGGCTAAAGAAGCGCAAGGCTGGGCGCGTTCACAAGACTAAGGGCGACTATTGCCTTCTAGCAGGCGATGCTCGGGATGCTCTCACCCAGTACATTTCTGTCCACATTACTGAAACATGTGCATGAGGCTCATATCGTCGTTTACGCATTCAGCTACCAGGCAGCAGAAGAACAGGCACGACAGAATGCAGATACAGTGTGGCTTGCTGGGGCACTGGAGGGCCAAGCAGCAGCAATGATTTTGTCAGCTTCTACGCCAGATGGGTGGGCAGACGTGCCTGCCGTTTTGGACAAGTACGCAGAAGTCCTCAGCCTCTACGCGAAGGTGCATGCTGTCACGCTTGAGTTGGAAGCTTCACTCAAGCTGGCCGGATATCACGCATTGTTCGGTCGCAAAGTCCAGGCCCTGGACCTTTTGATGCATGCTCATGCGCTGTCAGGCGAATGTTCCACACAAGAGAGGGTACCTTACTTATGTGCTCTTTCACATGACGTTTCACAGTAGCTGATGGCCTCTCGCAGATACTAGTGTGCAGCGCGATTGCAGGTCTCTGTAGGCGCCTCGGCTTTAATCGCAAGTTTGCGTTCTTCATCCGAGAAGCAGCTGCACTTCACCACAAGCTATTCATGGTAGAGTATAGTTGGCGCAAGACTGGATTGAGCACTGACTCACCTCACACGACAGATGTCCACCGCCCATAGCCTCTATCTGGTGACCGCCCCGCAGTATCAGCTTCATGGCCTGCAAGCCATTGCGCCCAAAAAGGACACCCAAGGCTGGCTTTACGTTCAGCGCACTTTGCTACGGTAACACGCTCCTTTTTTAACACTCCAGAAGTTCCAATACTCACACCCTTCAAGGGCTCTAATTGCTACCTCGCGAGCACTGAACGATTCCACTGCGAGTGCCGCATACGCACTAGCTCTGCTCCGAACGTACGAGTGCCCGCTTATGAAGATGTGATTCATGAAGAGTGATTGAGGCGGCTGCAGGTTCAAAGGTGATCGAGGTCACGGCGAAGAACAGGTGGAGCTTGCGACGGAGCTAGCACGGCTCACCAAGTATACCCCTGCTTCACCACATATTGACCCACGAGGCACCCTTCCCCAGCTGCTCGGAATTGTTCCGGTTCGTCCGGTCGACGCCATGGGTATGCGTTCCCACTTTTTCAAAGGGGCCACAATGGCGTTAATGCTCGGTGACAGCACCTGTGGAGATGCCCAAGACTGGTGCCAGTGATGATAGTGCAGCAGGCGACAATCCATTTATCTACACCCCGATCAAGTTCCAAAAGAAGCACGGCCATTTCACACCACCGGTGGTGGCCAAGGGGGACATGATCATGTTTAAGGCCTACCTGGCTAATCCATTCGCCTTTCAAGTCCATCTTGAGTCAGTCAGTATTGCAGTGGAGGGCTCAGAGTTTGATGCCTACCCTGTTCTTGCTATCACACTTCCGCCTCATGCGACTTGCTACGAAGTACTGCTCGGTGGAAGGGCATTGTCCACGGGCAAGATTCGAGCAAAGGGGTGCCTCATTCATGCACTCAATATCATCTGTCTACATTCGGTGGACGGCCGAGGATTGCCCGTCGACGTCGTCGACGACAGCGGCGCAGCGGCAGTCAACACACCGCTCGCCGAGCTCTCGAAAGGAAGTCTACGTTCCCTTCCTCGAGAAGATGGTCCGGAGAACGCTACAGAGGTACATACCTAGCGCGTGTTTAGTTGACGTTTCAATGACGATAACGCGGATCTAGGTGGTTGTAGTGGAAGCGCTACCTCTACTCACGCTGTCTACAGTGGGTCCACCCATCCGACAGCTGGCCTTTGAGAAACAGCTTGGAGGCGTGGAGATAGAGGTATGTATAAATGCACACCATATCTCTCCTTGCTGTGATTACAAATTCTGGACTATTTCAGGTGATGAATGCAAGCAGTTTGCCCATCGAATGGATGAAAGTTCATGCTCCAGCATCTGGTGAAGAAGAGGAGGGCGTGAACGTAGGATTGAGTTGGGACACGAACGTAATAGCCTCACACCTTCCTCTGGGCCCCAGTCACTCTTTCGTACTTCCTATCAACTTCCGCTTTGGTCCACACATGTACGTGGTCACCGAGCGCTGCTCTTGATATCTACTGACACACCCACCTCTAGGAAAGACGGCCGTATTGTGGTAGAGTATGGGCAGACGAATGGCACTCATAAGCGACGAGCCACCATTGATATAAAGGCACGCAACCGCTTCCGCGCCAACGATTCAAAGTCTTCTCGCTCAACGTTAGTTCTACAGGCGGACCTTTTAATGGAAGGCCAAGTGCCTATCACAGTGACTGGGCTTAGTGTGTTACCATATTCCGGTTCCTTCCCACAGCTCCCCAACTGTACTGCTCCACCAGCGGGTGAGGAAGACGACTACGTGCTGCTCCTTTTTGAGATTCAGAATGCGTACGTAGACCTAATCTCTGCATAGCGGCGATCTGATTTTAATCAGGCTCGGTGTTATCAGGGCTCCATTAACGTTCACCGTGCACTGCGCTGTCACTGAACCGGCGAACACACTGCGACTTGACTGTGGACCCAAATCGGTCAACAAGCTTGCCGCGATCATGCGACGCATTCCCTGTGATGGATCCCTCTCAGGGCGAGAGGTAAGGCATTACCACAGTCGTTTCATTGGGTGTTTTCTCCTTATCTTTCTTTGATCGACGCACAGGTAAGCTCGATGTGCAGGACGGCCCTCCTGCGACGGATCTCTTTATGGTGGGTTTCTGTACGTCATCAGTCCTCTTTCGGTCACGTGCACTTTATTCTAATGTAGCAATCGGTGGGATATGCAGGCCTGGGGCCACCGAGGCGACATCTCGATAGCGTCTATACCAATCCCCATTTCGCTCATCCTGTCCGATCAACTGCGCGTTTCCATTGATTGGATTGGAGCGAGCGAGCATCACAAGGATCAAGAGACCAACTCAAACGGGAGCGCGTCATCCTCAAGTGTACAGGTGATGTGCGGAGAGATGGGACATGTGCGAGTACGGGTCGAAAATCGCGGAACGGTTCCCACAAGTCTTCTCCTGCGAGTGCAAGCCTCCCAGGTTCGTCTGTTTTCTGGGCCTTTTTCGATACCTCGTTCTTACTGAGTGACGCGGGAGCAGAGTACGGATGCAGGGCAACCCAAGGTGTCACTGCTCAACAAGCTCTTATGGATGGGCTCTCTTCACGTCACATTGCCCAGGGTTGCGTCACTGTCTTTTGTCTCTGCGTGAGCTATGCTGGTCTGACTCTCCGCGATCAATTAGGTTGGCGCGGGCGAAGTGGCCGAGCACCAAGTTGGTCTCTGCGCTATTCAGCCAGGGCGATACGGGGTTCAGGCTTCTGTTACCAACGAGCAGACCAACGAAACTCACTGGTCCACGCGAACTCTCTCCCTGTATGCCGTCCTTCCTTCCTCCTTTCCTCAACCGTCGTAGGGTTGTCCTCCTGTGCAGATCAAATTTTGAAATAGAACCCATCACTACGCTGTCTCGGAGCAGCTTTCTACCACCTCCACCCACCTTGTAGTGGTTAACGATCAGGGTATCAGTGAGCAGCTTTTGACTGACCTTGTCGTTGATCAGATCACTTTTTAGCATGGCGGTACCCGTGCACAAATTCCAGCAAATTCAAACGATTTCAGTTTTTTCAAAACGATTTCAACTTTTTGTAAAGATCGCTGAGTTCGAACGCGCGAGTGGTAGCGGGGAGGCACGAGGGATGAGCAGCAGTGGTCTGAAGGAGAAGATGGAGTACCGCTACTTGGGCAATAGCGGTCTCCGCGTGTCCGTCCTCAGCTTCGGTGCATGGGTCAACTGGAACACCCAGACCGAGGATCTTGCAGTACCACCTCCTCCCCATCCTTCCCAATTCCCTACCACAAAGGAGAAAGATGAAAAGAGAGGACCTCTAATGCATGGGTGGTGGTGGTGGGGGAACGAAACCAGTACGAGTGTACCAAGGCGGCGCTGGATGCGGGCTGCAACTTCTTGGACAACGCTGAAGTGTACTGCTCGGGGGAGGCCGAGGTTTGCATGGGCAACGTACTCAAGCGCCTCGACATCCCGCGCTCTCGCCTCGTCATCTCCACCAAGATCTTCTGGGGAGGCTCGGGTACGTTTCATCCCCCTCTCCCTCCGCTTGCGCTGCGCCGTCAGTCAGAGGTCTTCTCACACCGACACGTGCGTGCAGATGTCAACGAGCGTGGCCTGTCTCGCAAGCACATCATCGAGGGCACGAACGCATCGCTCAAGCGCCTTCAGTTGGACTACGTCGACCTCCTGTTTTGCCATCGTATGTGTCTCTATTGCCAGGGAGTGCGCTGGATGTCGTACGTTTGGGATCATCACTGACCACTGATTTCTGCGATCGTATGCGAAGGCCCCGATGAGCACACTCCTATCGAGGAGATCGTGCGTGCCATGAACTTCCTCGTCGACCAGGGCAAGACATTCTACTGGGGCACCTCAGAGTGGAGGGTACTGCCCAAGAATCCACAGACGTAACATAACTGCAGAGTCAGCCAACTGCTTGTTTTGCCCTTGCAGGCCGAACAGCTGAGGGAGGCCTACCAAATCGCTCAAAGGCTCAACATGGTGGGCCCGCTCATGGAGCAGCCTCAGTACAACATGCTGCATCGCACCCGTGTTGAAAAGTATTCTCCTATCTTTCGGCAAGGCTATGGGCGAGGTTGGATTCTCACTTGCTTATTTATTCAGGGAGTACGGTAAGTTGTACAAGGACATTGGTCTTGGTACGACCATTTGGTCGCCGCTCGCCTCTGGCCTGCTCACGGGTGCGCTCCACCTTATCCACGACGCCAGCAGAAGCGGTAGTTAATTACTTGGGCAATGTGTGAGCAGGCAAGTACTCAAAGGATGCATTCCCGGAGGGATCGCGTCTAGCGGAAGGCAGCTTCGATGGAAGGACCAAGTTCTTGAGGGAAGGCTTACTCTCGGGCAAGGGCCTGAATGGTCTAGAGACTACTGGTCCGTATCTGACTTGAATGAGTGCTGCCACGTTACACTCTAATTCTCCAGATCCCATCTAGACCTGGATAAGATCTTTGAGATCGTTGATGGCCTGAAGCCCATAGCTCAGAAGCTTGGCTGCAGTCTCCCTCAGTTGGCGATTGCCTGGGTACGTGGTCATCGCATAAAACGTGAGTTGCGGACGGGCGTTAACTCTTGCATTGTCTCTCTAGTGCGCGAAGAACCCGCATGTGTCGACCGTTATTACTGGAGCATCAAGAGCCGAGCAGGTACTCAACGCTCTGTACAGGTTGCTCCTCGGCGGACGAGAGGCCCCACTAATACGAGGGGTGTTCAGGTACACGAGAACTTCAAGGCGCTTGAAGTGATTCCAAAGCTGACCCCCGACGTACTTGAGGAAATCGAGAAGGTAGGTTCCACCGTACAAGAAAGAAAGGTCTGCCCCACTAACGTTGGATATGGTGCAATCGTTTCCAGGTGCTGAAGAACAAGCCTGAGGAGTACCGCGACTTCCGTGCTTGAACATCGCTTCTTCGCTCTTTGACCAACCAATGAAGCAAACATGTTCGCCCACAGTACAAGAACAAAAGGATAAGATCAAACTGTTACTGAGGGGCCGGTCAAAACCGGTTAAGTGGGCGGAGAGAAGACAACGACCAACCGAAAACGGAAACCAACAGAAGTCGACGTTCGTGCTCACTTTTCTCTTTTTCCTCTAGCTCTGCCACAACAACCCAAGAGGCAAGCAGTACTCCGCACAAGGGGCGTCCCTCTTACGGTGCTTGCCCGACTATAGGTACTCCATCTGCTGCCTCTCTTCTCCTTTCATCTCCCCGATCAAATGTTGGCCTCGGAGGAGAAAGAGAGGCATGAAGTGACCAAGGAACGAAGCGAGGAAATGAACGACAGGTCGTTCTTCTGTTCTCTGCACTGATCCCGGAGTTGGTAGTTGTGGGGATTGGGCGACCGCGGCCCATCGGAAGGCCGAGCACCAAAAGCGGCTGTTCCGGATTTATTTATTAATAATTAAGGACGAAGATGAAGCCAGGAGACGAGTACACTCACTTCTTTTATCTGCAGCGACCGTACACACCACAGGCTCAGTACGTACCCTACACAGACTGCGAGATGCAGCACCGACCACAGCAGCCAGGTCTCGCCCACGTCAGGAAGGAAACCACTCCGCTGCCGGGAGCCTCGACGGAAGACCTGATGTTGCGCACACTTCACATTCTCGTCGCTGAGGTCAAGCGCCTTTCTGAAGAGGGCGAGCAGACGCGTGCCGAGTTGAAGTTGCTACGCGCGCAGCAGAGGGAAAGCGACCACCTTCTCGTGTCCCTGCTCCATGCTTCCGAAGTCAACCGAACTTCCCTATCCGCCGGAAGGGTGCACCCTTCTTCCATGTCCAGCCCGGTCAAGCGAAGAAAGCTCACTCCGCCTGCGGAGACCGCGGACGGAGATGATAAAAAGATCCCAGCGCAGCCCGGAGACAGGAATTCGCGTCGAGTGCGATCAGTACACACATCTCCGGTCACCACTCAGGCTCGTTTCTACTACCCTCCCGCAGCAGGCGTCCCTGATCCCGCAACGCCACCCGAAGAGACGCCTTTGTCGGCATCCACCGAGTTCTTGATCAGCTACCTTTCCGTGGGCTCGTCGCAAGAACACATTCCAGGCCCAAGCAGCATCCCCATGTCGCCGTCTTCGTGGTCGTCCCTGTGCCATTCTTCCCCGGCATTGCATCATGCGTCTTCTCCGCTCCCTCTTAGCGCGCCTCCATACTCCTCGCCGCTCTTGGGCCATCCTCCCCCAGGGAACCCTAGAAGCGCGGTAGGCCGACCGCGACCCCACCATTCGTGATTGATCGCTCCCTCCCTGCTCTTAGCAGATCTGGCCCTTGTTTTTGTAGAATGTAAGTAAGATCACACTCCAGTCTGGTGTCATCCGTTCCAAGTTAGCAATTGTTTTGATGCTTGCACCACGGCTTCATTGATGGTGTGCTGAGCACAAGCTCAATGCAGAGGCGGCCAAGGATCTCCTGAGCCAGCCCCGGTAGGCGAATCAAGCATCAAAGCGAGCCAAGCAGTCATGTCGCCGCTGGTCCGCTCGGCCTGTGAGCTACGATTGGAAGGCGAAGTTTCATCCACGATGGCTGAAGACTGTTTTGGCATAGAGCCACGGGATTGTGGTGGCCCTTGTGTTCGATGAAGATCTTGAAGGTCTTCCTGCAATGTCCGGCGCGGTTGAACAGATAGATCCTGGCCAGATAGCGGACCATAGTGTCGGTGAGGATGGTAATGTTGCGGTAGAGGATAGCTGGGCAAGAAGTTCTGATGGAGTAAGGCGTAGGGCTGTGGCGGAGGGTGAGTAAAGCCGGGCAGCTGCGTGTTCTGATTAATATGCAGATTTCGCGGTGGTAGTGGGCCTTCCATGTCAATCTCGGCCGACCTCGATGAGATGACTTCCCGTGATGGAGACGAGGATGATGAAGAGGAGCAGAGTGTAGAAGCGGATTCAATCTCGATATCGCGCATAAGAGGAGTCCACTTGTCCGGCGTCTCTCCCTCTTCCAAGTAGCCCTCCTCCCAGTCCACGATGCAGAGTAAGGTATACCGCAACTAAATAGGAGATAGGAAGAATAACATAAGTGGAAGACGCAACCTATGGGTGCAACATTGTTACGTACCCGACCTTGTTGGTTGCAGAAAAACTGCGCATTCATTGCAACACGCAGTAGCTTACCGTTGCACAATCGAAGAAGAGAATGATAGCGGTAGACTTCAGTAACACACATTGGTGGCCTGAAAATGAATGATAAGTGGTCTGATTCCAAACGGCCAATACGCTGGTGGGTACCGATTAGTAGTGAGGTAGACAGCTTGGCGGTACTGACGCGTATTCACGACGAAGGCAAAAGTGTACGGCGACCCCATCAGTTTGTCCTGAATTTGCTGCAGCGATCAGTACGGCGGAGATGACGCGTACACAACATCACGAACCAATTGGTGACCTAACAGCTGACAGAAGGCAGAGTTGGCATAGACCAAGGACGGCGGAGTGTCGTCCAACATAGAGGATACCGCGTACGCAACAACCGGGTAACTGTGCGGAAAAGGTTAATGCTAGCACTTGTCAACACTTTAGTATGGAGCCAGGTACCTGAAGGCCACCACAGCCAATGGTCCATTAACTTCATACTCACTGAGAAATGGAATATACTGTCGTGCCTCGCCAAGTGTCCTGTTGTCGACCGAGAGAGAGGTTTGTTCGCTTCCACACATCGAGGTGGGAGATGAGAAGGAAGAGGATGACGATGAAGGAACGAGGGAACCCTCCCGAAGAGGCAACAATTTATCTTCCAGCTTCTGCCGTTTCCGTCGTTTTCGGTCTTCTTCGGCCTTGCGCGTCTGTTCCTGCAGCTCGATGAACTGCCCTCGTGTCCGCTTCAGAAAGGTCTTCTTTTTGGTGAGTCGGGTGGTGAGATTCGTGTTTTCACTTCGAAGCTGACGTATTTCGGTGGCCTGCATCTCAACGACCTTCGTGAGGAGGGCTATCCTCGTTGTCATCGCTTCGATGGTGCTGGCACTCTTCGCATTGCTGCTCTTGTCTCCCGTGGATACAGGTTGTACGCCATGACCTTGAAGCACCTCGAACGAGTCGGCGCTATCCTGACCGGCAGGTGATGGATTGCCATTCTCAGCCGTAGTCCGGGTGTTACCAGGTATCGTCCCAATCATCGGCTGGTGCACATGTGAATGCGCAGAAGGGCGAGGAGGATGCTGGCCATCAGTCGCGCTTTTCCAGTGCTCCAGTTCTCTCTCCACTGCGTCCCTGGCGAGAGGCAAGGCGGTTTGATGGAACTGGAATGGAGACGAAGGCTGCTGGCCGCGGTAATGATGGCGGTGGTTCGGATAGTGCGCAACGGCATCACCGACCGTGGAGAACTGTTGAGCACTTTCTGATGATGGCTCTGGCGGCTGATTAGACCGCGGCGATGACGATGGCGGTGATAATGATGACAGCGAAGATAATGGCGGTGCTGACTGGTGCAGATGCTGCGCGTGATGATGCTGGAGATGTGGGAATGCATGCGGCGGGAGTTGCGGCGTCCCTTGGGCGGGTGGCTGTTGTACACTCGGCCCAGAGGCCGTGGCAGTCGTGGTCGTGCTAGTTACAATGGAGGTGGAAGAAGAGGATAAAGAGGACACTGACGAAGTCGTCGCTGCAGGTGCGGTCGAGTGCTCGCGGAGAGGACGGCGGCCACGCTTGCGAGGAGGCGGATCAGCGCACAGGTGCGCTCTCCCCGTTCGCACGCACCTCCCACACGGCCGATTTCTGCACCACACGTATTCCCCATGTTTTTATATAAAATAAGAAATAAATATTTTTTAAAAAACAAACTCGTGTGGTAGGTGAGCAGCACGTACGGGTCGCAGGCGGTGTGTGCCTGAGTTTCGAAAAGAAAATCGTGTTAGGAATAATTGTTACTTTAAAATAATAATAAAAATGAGGGGGTAGGTTGGGTGGAGTAGGGGCGGGGGTACCTTGCGGCAGAAGTTGCAGGCCGGCACGGACATCCCTGGGGTCACTGCCAGCCGTGGTGCGCGTGCGCTCATCAGGGGGTCCATCTTCCAACAACAGGGCGGGGGTGGGCGGTAGATCGAACAACCTTCCCCCACCGCAGAGACGGTTCACACCATGCACCGGGAAGAGAGCGGTAATGACGAGAAGAGCAAAAGTGACCGAACACCATCAACGTCTTCGCGTATCATTAGGTACCGGACCTCTGGGTAGTAGTAGCCATGGTGATGATCGATCAATCACACGCGACACGTGTCTTTCATTTTCCCTTACAACCACCAACGACAACCAACGACAACTCCGACAGTGTCAGTTCCCGCCAGAAGAAGAAGAAGAAAGATGGCAATCCATTGTGCATCGTGTAGTGATGTGCGTTGCAGCAGAGAGAAAAATAACACAACCCTCTCCCCTTAGCTAGCGTCACGGGCACCCATCGCAGGGGGCTTCGGACCGCCGGCAGGACGCGCCATGATGATCTGCAGACAGGCACAGGCGACTCGTTGGCATCCAGAAAGATGACTGACGCAATACAGGAGGGAATTACCTGGTCGATGCGGAGTATCGTGATCGCGGCATCGGCAGCAAGTCTGAGGGCGGAAGCTTTGCTGCCAAGAAGATCCAAAATGCCAGCCTCAACGGCGTTGATGGTTCCAGCAGCCTGAAAGCGATCCAGTGAGTTTTGGGAATAGTTCTAGGAATTGAGACGGGTATATATATACCTCAACGTTGACGCCGTCGTGGACCTTGCCGGCCGTGTGGGCAGCATAGAGCTGTGAGATGATTTCCGTAGCATTAAAGCCAGCATTCTCAGAGAGCGTGCGTGGCACAACCTTTTCAACAACACGGAGTTAAGGTACGGCTCACTCGGGTGTTGGGGCAAAGTAAACCTCAAGGCTCTCAGCAAACTTCTTAATAGCGTACTGATCGAGCCCTGGCGAAGCCTCGCCATGTGAATGGATCTTCCTGGCCAGTTCAATCTCGGTGGCACCGGCACCAGCGACGAAGCGGTTGTCCTTCACCATAGCCTTAAATACGTTGACACCATCGTCTGCGCACCGAGGTTATCAGCAACGATTGGCGTACAAGGGAGACTCGCAGAGCATACCGATAGCGCGCTCGATGTCATCAACAAGGTTCTGTGTGCTGGCACGTAAAACGATGGTGGAAATACCCGAATCCTCAGTATCCTGCCGGAAAATGCACACCTTTGTGCTTCCGATCTCCTCCACGGAGACAACATCGCAGTAACCGAGCTCCTCGGGGATGGGAGCACCCTGAACGGCAAAGAAGTGTTGGATTGTGTGGCATGCAGCAAGTAAGGCTATAGCAGGTTAATACCAATCTGACAAGCGGCGTAGCTCCGGTAGCCTTGCACAGTCGCCTGAGCTGGAACTTGGACTCGACCTTAATAGCCATCATGCCATAACGCTCGATGAAGTGCAGCGCCAGCTCACCAATTGAACCACCAGAAACCACCACCTTGACGCCAGTCTCAGAGATTTGCTTGATGGCCTGAGGCGAGGAGTATGAGGAGTGGCCGAATAGAAAAGAGAGAAGGACATCGCGTTTACCTCGTCCATGTGCATTTCCTCATCCTTAGCAAAGTTCATCAATTCCTCAGCGGACTTCAGGGTGACGTTAGCTTTGGTCTCAGTCTTGGCAAAGTCGATTCCCGTGGCAAACACAGCGATCTTGGCGCTAGTAACGTGCTTGATAGTGCCCACGGAGTCACGAGCAATGACGAAACCCTTCATTACCTGGGTGTCGAGCACTCCGCCGCCGAGAATCTTCACGACGCGAACATTATCGACGTTGAACTTGTGGGGCTTCTTGGGCAGGACCTGGACGCAAGCTTTGGCAACCACCTTGGCAAGAGTGTCTTCATAACCAAACTGCTTCGATGCAATGGCGCTCTTCAGGCAATGAGCCACCTCGTCCACGTTGCGCAGGTCCTCGCATTTGTGCACACTAAGCCCTACACCATCAAGAGCACAGTGTATGAGAGGGAGAGTTGCCCATGCTGGCCACAGTAGGCCTCTTACCTTCAAGGAGTTCCTGGGTCAGCTGTGAGGCACGCGTGTAGCCTCCGATGATCTCGCTCGGGTGAAGACCCATCCGGATAAGGGACTCGGCTTGCACGAGCAGCTCACCCGC
>CDEZ01021566.1:0-31072 GCA_000826365.1 Acanthamoeba royreba | reverse complement strand
AAGTACCCGAGATGGGGATCCTGCTGTAGAGGAAGAGGGTCACAACCCAGCCGACGGCGAAGGGCCAAAGGACCTTGGCCTGCGAGAGCAGACGCTGGGAGGTGGCAGGAGCGAAGCGCGGGTAGGGGCGCCTGCGGAGCTCCTGGATCTCGCTATCGGAGAGGCCAAAGTTGCGAGCCGACATGATTGCGTCTTCTTCAATTAATCGAGAGAACACCCCCAGTGTTGAAAAATAAAAAGATGCGTGCCGAGTCGACAAAAAAGAAATTCCGAATTGAGGTAAAAACCGGGGATGGAAAAGGAAATAATCGAATATGGCGGGACGGGGAGTGGTTCTTTCTTTCTCTTTCCTCTCTATCCCGCGCCCTCGTAGGTCTGATCCCCAGAAAAGATGTCGCAGAAGGTCGGCGTTACGGTGAAGGACGTCCCCGCGCAGGAGTTCGTGCAGGCCTATGCCCAGCACTTGAAGCGCAGCGGCAAGATCCGCGTCCCCAAGTGGATCGACCTCGTCAAGACCGCCACTTACAAGGAGCTCTCGCCCTATGACCCCGACTGGTACTACATCCGTGCGGGTACGCTCTCCCTCTCCTTTTGATCCTCTCATCTCCATCTTTTTTGCCAGCATTTTGCCCGCATTGCTCCCCCCATCACCTATTTCTTTTTGCGTATTCGAACGTATCCTTGGCTCATCGTTTTCCATCGCGCAGCCTCGATCGCCCGCAAGGTCTACCTTCGTGGTGGTCTTGGTGTTGGCAAGCTGAGGAAGCTCTACGGTGGCAGGCAGAACAATGGCACCCGCCCCAGCCACTTCTGCAGGGCCTCCGGCTCCGTCCCCCGTTCCGTCCTTCAGCAGCTCGAGAAGATCAAGGTCATTGAAAAGGACACCAAGGGGTGCGTTATTTTCCCTCATTTTCAGCAGAAAAATCTCTGGAACACACATTGCTCATTCCTCCTTCGTTATTCATTACAGAGGCAGGAAGATCACTGCCAACGGCCAGAGGGATCTTGACAGGATTGCCGGCACCATCAAGGTGGTGAAGACTATTTAAACATGTGCATTCTCCCCTAACTCAAAAATAATCTTCACACATCTGCTTCCGCGTACACATCTCCTGTGAAGTTTTTTCTTTTCATTTTTAGGTTTTTAGTTTTCTTTTTGTTTTTTTTTTTAGAAGAATACATCTGGACCGGGTCACTCGTCCACGTTGACCAGCTCGTACTCGACGGCGGAAAGGTTGTTAGCAACGTTCACTTCGAAGGTGGCGGGCTCTGGCGCCTTCTCCAGCTTGCCCCACTTGTCCACGGCCAAACGCATGAAGCCTTTGTACATGTCCACCTTGCCGTTGCGCACAATGATCGTCTGGCCGGGCTGCACCACGTCAATCTGGTCTGTAGGTGTGGCAAAGGGTCAGTGTGCTTGTTGCGTTGGAGTGAGCCACACTAAGTGCGAGTGACAACGTACTGTTGCGTGCCGTGAGCACAATAACACCAGTTTGGTCACCCACGAGGGCCTCGGCAATCTTCACTCTGGAGCTGTCGGTCCTGGTCTTCTCCACCACAACGTTGCTGCTCACCACCTTGAGCACGAGGTTGTGTCCCTTCGAGCCAGGCTCCACTGAGTCGAGCGTAGTGACTGCACACACGGCCCACACAAAATAACGAAATAAGCGAAGACCACATTGACATATTAATCAATAATAATAATTAAAGTTAATAAAAGAGTGAATATTTCCAAAAACAAATAATACACATTTACAGTAAATTTCGACTAATTTATAAGAAATAATTGACATTAAAACGAAATGGAGTTGTAGGCCCAATTATATACTTAGGCAGAGGGGGGGGGCATACACACGGGTTTCCTCAGCACTCGTGTGGCAGTCTGAGTGGTGGGCTGTGTCTGCTGTGTGGCCATGTTGATGTGTTACAGGGAATAGAATGTGCAGTGTAGGCACGCGTCAAATAGGTGTTGACAAAAGAATGAAAGAAGAAATGCAGCAGATCGAGTGGGGCAGAGGATCGCGTGCGCTGGATTTTGTGTTCGGTTGGGACCAAAATATTATATTCTTTACATTTTCCTTTGTTTCCAGAACTCGAAGTAAATTTTGTAATTTTTGCAGAATTGTGAAATGTTTCGTCAGGAAATAACTGGCCATCGGGAAAACAGAAGGCAAGGGAAGGAGAGGATGATGGCGGACGGGTTTGGGTTGCACTTTGTGGCCCAGTTGTGGACTCTACTGGTGGTCGTGCTTACGTTCATGTGGATCGTGATGTGCCGGCAAGGCTTCTTCGAACAGGCTGTCGACTACCCCTTTAATTATCACCCGATGTGCATGGTCCTGGCCTTCCTCTTCTTCGAGACTCAGGGTGCTGTCCCTTCTCTTGGTTGGTGCCAGCAAGATAGTTAAAACCTGAGTGTGAAAATGCAGCGGTGGTGTCCTTCACGATGTTCCCCATCGCACGGCATCGGCAGAAGACGACGCACGTTGTACTTCATAGTCTGGCCTTCCTCTTCATGGTGGTAGGGCTCGTCTTCGTCTTTCGTTTCCACGCCATCAAGTACGTCTTGGGGTTGTTGTGACTGCATCATACTGAGGGATTGATTCATGACATCGGACACAGAGGATTCCCTGATCTCTACTCTCTGCACAGCTGGGTTGGGCTGACAGTGTGCATAGGCTTCTTCATCCAGGTTCGGTCGGGCCATGTTCCCTCATTGAAGCTTGTTCGCTGATGATTTCTGTGTTACTTTGAATGGATATAGTGGATGATAGGGTGTGCTGCTTTCCTGTGGCCAGGAGCACATGATGCCACGCGAGCAGCTCTTGTTGGGCCTCACCGAATTGCTGGATTGATCATTTACCTGGGTGCGTGTAACTTGATCCACATGGCGTGCATACAATTAAGCGGACGCTCACGCTTCCCTCCCTGCTAGGAGCAATTGTTGCCGCCACTCTGGGGATGATGGAGAAGCAGACGTTCATCCTGAATGACCCTACGCAAGACAAGTTTGCAGGAGCTCACATGTTGGCCAACTTCACAGCGCTGAGCTTCCTCGTTCTGGGCAGCCTGGTCAGTCTCGTCCTCTACCAGCGACACAAGGGCAACGCAGGGCCAAGCAGCTCGTCCTCTTATGAGCCAGACACGCTTTTAGGGATGATGGAGTCGGACAAAGCAAGCTAAGACACCACATGTATTCTTCGGGGAAGGCATCCGCCTGTATGGCGAGAATACACCGCGAATCGGTCTTTCCGAGCGTTGCACTGACGGCCTAGCTTGCGATAGGGGAAACTAAAAGCTTCGCCCGAGCGCAACGGTTGCTCGCAGCTGTTCCATTGATGATTGTCAGCGTTTGGTAGTGTCATAGATGCACTCGTGGATATGGTCAAGGAATTGATATGATATCATTATGTATCTGTACAATGCACACAGAACAACCCATCACCATCGGCCACGGGCTCAACATGTGGAGTGCAAAATGGCAGTGATCAAGGAGCACAGGCGTCGGCATTCATCGGCTGAGGATTCAAGAGGGTGGAGAGGTTTCGCAGGATGCGTTTGCGGTGGCCGAGCGAAGAAATGCCCATTTGCACCAGCTGCGCGTCGGTTAGCTGCAAGAGCTCTGCGCCGGTGACGCGGTTGGTCTGGAAGACATGCAGGAACTCCTCAACCTCGATGGTCTTGAGCCAGTTCAGCACTTCCTCTTCGGTCCATGTCGATGGGCCTCGCGGTTTGGTTCGTGGCGAGATGTTTCCTCCTCGCGCTTCTTCAATGAACTTGAGCATGCGCTGCCTGTGGCCCCATCTGCTTACACCAAGCTCGGCGAGCTGCGTGTGATCCGTGATGCGCACGAGCTGCGCGCCGGTGACTCCTCGCGACAGGAACAGCTGATGGTACTCGTCGAATCCTTTTACGACGGCCCACTTGCTCACTTCGCCCGCCGACCACTCCTTCATCGGAATCCGATCAAGGAATGCAGATTCAATGCTCTCCAATGCCTCACGCACGAGACGAAGGAGTTTCTTGCGCTCGCCCAGCTTATGTACGCCGAGGTTGTGGAGCGAAACGTTATCCATCTTGAGGAGCGCCTCGCCCTTGACCTTGGACTTTTTGAGAGCCATCAGGGTATCTTCGCTGAAGCCGTTCTTCTTGAGGTACTTGACCAGATCCTTGCACGACATCTGCGCTATGCCGCTGGTCTCCATCGGATCAAAGGCAAGAGCGGAATCGGAGGAAAGAAGTCGAATCGGGGCATCCCCTGTAGGCTTGGCGACACGCTTGTTGATCTCCACAACAACACTTGAGCTGTGTGATAGATGTTTATGCACGGCGGACTGGGGTGATGGAAAATCTTCTCCACTCGAACCGCTGTTGCTGTCAGTGCTGCAGCTGCTGTTTTCTTCATCTTCCTCCTCTTCGTCGTCGGAATTAGGCGAGGCGAATGTGATGTGCTGTAAGCGCGGGATAGCAGCGCCAAAGGCGTAGGGTGTTCTGTTCTCGTAGTTAAGATCATCTGCGCTGCGGACAGGTGTCAGCCGCATCTTGGATCGAAGAGAGTCATTGTCATCCGAAATGGTGCCATCAAGCCTCTGGCCATGCGCAAGTTGGATGAATGCATGCTGCGGCGTCAGTTGCTCAAATCGAGGCGAAGGAATCGGAGAGAGTGCGTCATGTGGTCGAGGGGAGACCACCTCAGAATCCTCGCTCGGCGAGGAGATCGAATCGTTGCTCGGCGCTCTGATGGATTTGTTGCGCTTCCTGCCGTAGAAAAGGGTCTTCCTGCCAATGGTCCTGTTAGGTTCGCCCGGCCGCTGCGGATCCACTTGGCCTGGACTTCCCGGAAGGTTGTTTCCATCAGAGTCACTGAGCTGGCACCCCTCCTACAGACCGCACTGTGTGAGCTGCTGCGTTCGGACCGACAGGGAAGTGGAGTGTACCGTGATGGAATTGATGGCTGAGTGGAACTTGGGGATGGACGAACGGATGAATACTTGGTGGGCCTCTGGCAGCGTCGTATCGGCCTCCAGCCCGGTCTCGTTGAACACGTTCTGCAACAGCTTCGCCACTTTCACGAGACCCTTCCGGACCAGTGGCGATATCTCCTTGCCTAACATGTGATACCACGTGGTGAGCCAATATCACCCATAAACACCACCAACACAGCATATGCGTACCTTGTCTAACGAGGCCGTAGATGTCGGGCGAGACGATGGCCGGGCAGTAGTACCGCAGGCCTACTAGTGCGCCCACGGCGCGATACTCGAAGCCAGGAAATCGTTCCTTGGCGCCCTCATACAGATGTTTGATGGCTCGTTTGATAAGTCTGTCGTGGCGCGGGGAGGAATGCTGAAGTGAGCAAATGATCGAGATCGGTTGCATGCAACACGGTATATGTCCGAGGCATTAACGCGATCTGGCCAATCGCGTAATGGGCCTGCAAAACCCACCGAAATTGCACACACATAAATGCGGGCCTACCTTGGAGAGTCTTCTACCGCTGCCAACACGACGCGCAGCAGTTTTTCTGCATGGGTGACGATCCACCTTGCCTCGGCATCGCCTTGTAGGTCGTCCTTCTTCTTGGCACTGGAAGGAAACACATGTTGCCAAGGGCGTAAGTATATCATGTATATGAGAACGTATTTTGGCACATGGCATGGTCATTATGTGCTGAACGAGATGTTGTGCCTGGCAAATAAGCGCGGAAAAGGTAAGGGGAGCTGATGATGCACGTACTCTTTCATAAGGTCCCGGACAGAAGGCGCTAGGCGGGCCAGCTGCTTGGGGGAGAAGGACCGCACGAACTCGCTGACAAGGTCCACCATGAGGGTCTCTTCGCGCCAGAGCTGCGCTTCCTTTGCTGTACACACATACCATACATACATCCCCGCCCATTTCGTGTGAGACTCGTAAAAGAACGAAAGCGACGACAAACTCCGTCGTCAAGCTTACGCAGCACGTGAACAAGGAGAAGGAGAGGAAGGGAAGAACACGAGAGAGGGGGAAGGAAGGTTGAGAGCCGTACTGGTTGCCGCTAGCTCCTTGTCGATGGCACGTTCAATCAGGGGAAGCACGCATTCGTCACCCTCGCCGAAGAGGCCTATGACGGCAGCGGACCACTCCCTTCGCCCCATGTCCGGTGTGGCCATGGCAGGTAGTGAGGAGGAAGGAGAGGTGGCAAGACGGATGTGGGTTGTGTACTGAACTAAAAGCAGAGTACCGAACGGACCGGTGGGTGCCGGCACTGAGTGTGGTTTACACCGGTTCCCGGCTGTTCCTGAGCGTTGTTCACCTCCGGTCCACCGGTGATGATGCGCTTCCACGCGAATGCGACCTCCGTTTAGCTACTACCCAAATAATTATAATTAATTTTGCTTTTGGTCCTCGTGGCTTCTTGTCTGCGCGGGGAGCCGAGGCCAATCCTCTACTGGTCCGGCAAAGGCGGCGGTAGTTGCGTCAACGACAGGCAGTCTTGAAGGGAGAACGACTTTTGTGACTAGGAGAAGCTTGATGTTCCCTTTATATACCATCCTCATCAATTTGGGGGGGGGGATTGATCATGCGGGACGGAAGCCCTGGGGATGCCAACCACAGGGGCCTTTCGCTGACATCCCCCGTTTCATCACTCTCCGAATCAACACACTCGGGTAGCTCGTACGAAGGAGGAAGGATCGGCCATCATCAAACCCCTAAAAGGACAAAACTAAGACGAAACCAATGGGAATTCTTGCGGCCGAACTCATTCTTCAAATGTCATTATTGTCTTATGTCTCATCACAGAGGATCAAGGAGGAATCTGAAACAGCCGCGTCACGTTACCCTCCAACACTTGCGGTTCCACAATTGATCCTTCCTCGTACCACCGTTCTTGACGATTATCCTCCATGTAAACCACAGCACGGCTACACTGCCCGGGTAGGCCATTTTCGAACTAACCCTGCCTGTAGCAGAGGCACTCGTAATAAATACAACAACGACCCAAAGTGGCCTGCAGACGAAGAAGATGGGCGGCAAAGAGGGGTCACCGTTCACTCCGAAAGGATTACTTTGCGGAAGGTCAGCGACACTCGTCGCTGCCTGGCAATGTGTCGACCAGCAATTTTGTCCCGCTTTCTGGACGGGATGCAGTGAGTCCAATCGTATCGAGCAGCTCCCTGTGGAAGCAGTGAGGGTAAGAAGAATCCTTTTGCAATCCAGCCTGGAGTGATACTACCTTCATCAACACGAGCGAGCGTCGCTCTAACAGCAGCGGATGTGTAGTCTTAGTGGCTTTGTGCTTGAATTCCATCACACACGGCGATCCTGCATTAATCCAGGAGAGGTCAGTTCATACTAACCATCAGAAAGATAAATGCAAGTAAGCACGCCAAACCGAGACTTATTGAAACGATCTCGTTATCGAAAAGGTTTGGCTTGTCTATGTGTGGACTTATGCCCTATGCATCACCACCACGAAACAAATGGTTAGGTCACTACTTCTTCCGCTTGTGAAATATAGCACAGTGGGAGAAAGCGCGCACCTGACCAGGAAGGTACTCGTTGATGATCACTTGGTCAGGCCGCTGAGAAAGGATCTGGTGATCCATAAGGCGGTCGACCAGTGAGTCCAAGAAGCGGGGCAGCTCGCCCAATTGCATGCTATGATTTATGACACGATTCCTGCTCGCCACATACAATGAATGCGGTTAGTGGGGAAGAGAGCCGGCCTACTCGTTTATTTTGGTTCGTTTTCCTGAGCATTTCCTTTTACCAGAGCGAGAAAATAGAAATAGAATTTTAAAAGCAAAAATAGGGAAACAGCCCAAAAATACACAAATAATAAATCTCAATAAATGACATTGATAAAAAATAAGGGGACAAGCAAACGAAAAACTGATTAAAATTAGAAGTAATTCCATACTTGTAGTCATACTTGTAGCCGTAGTGCTGCACGCGTCGCTTGAGGTCGTAGAGCCATGCGCCCTTGTCGATGTGTTCGAGCAGCTCCTTCTCTTCCTTTTCTGAGATGAAGTTGGCCACGTACGTGAGACCCTGGGGTTGCCCAACGGGTTCGACTGCGCCTCCCTTAGCAGGAGGGGCGCTGGAAGACGATGGACCTTCGTCGATGAGATCTCCATCTCCGGAGTCGTCCCCGCTGTTCGCGTCCGCCTTGCGCTTCTTTACAGGCGGCTCCATCGATTGACAAGATCAAAAGATTTCTGATTTCTTCCCGCCAATTCAAAAACGAGAACGGAGTCGTCCTTCTGGGAAACTTTTCAATTTGCAGAAATGATAATAATTTGTGCTGTTGCCGGCCCGTCACTTGCCGATGGATCCTTGTCGTGTAATTTTAGTTTTATGCACGACTGGATCATACTTGTACCCTCAAGTTGCTTTCTTTTCATGACTACCCCCACATTCCAGTACGGCCAGCATGTCTTTTGGACTGACAGCTTGGCGGCCATGTGCGTGCCTGAAGCCATGTTCGCAGCATATGCAGAGAAATTTCTTAGCACAACCAAACTATCCGAGGAATGCAGGAAAGCTGTTGCTTCGAAAACTGAAGGGGACCCACGAACACAACAAATCGCCATCAGACACAAAACAAGAACAAATCGCTCAACAAAATGACCAGTATGTTTTCATTTTTTTTCTTGGCGGCAGGCCAGGCCTTTCTCATTTTTGATGAAACAATGTAGGGGGTGATCAAAGAGATAGGGCCAGAGCCAAGAATGCCAAGAAGCAGGCCGAATTGAGCAAGGGCAAGGTGAAGGACGGAGATTCCGCCGCCAAGCGCAAAGAGAGGTTGGAATCTCTCTGCCCTCTTTCTATCTCTCTGTTTCATTTCTCATCGAGCAGTTCGACCTTGCAGAGATGCTGCCGCCATGCGTGAAAAGCAGAAGGCAGCGGAGGAGAAAAAAGCCCAAGGCACCGCTGCTGGCGGAAAAAAGTAGGGAGCACCGTTTCCGCCAGAGCAGCCACCATCTTGCCACCACGTCCTCCCTGCCCCTCGCCTGACCGTGATGCTCTATTTGTAATTAATGCACACAGACACACATTTTCTTCCAACAATCTGCCTGCTGCTGGATGGAATCTTGTTTTTATGGACAGCCCAGCCTAGGCTTGCGCGACCTGCGCGCTTTGCTGACTTGGTGGTGGTTGCTGCTGTGCCTCATCGTAGGCCTTGGCATTGAGCTCGTCAAAGTCCTTGGCGCGGAAGAAGGTGTAGAAGAGAGAGATGGACTCGACATCGTTCATGTTGGGGTCATCTGCAAAGTCGGGATCGATGACGAAGTACACGGGCATGTCCACGCCCTTCTTGGCAGGCAGCAGCTGCTCCTCGAAGCAGAAGCACTGAATCTTCTGGAAGTAGATGCCGGCCTTGGCCGGTACCACATTGTACGACGCGATGCCAACGATGTCCTCAGGCGAGGGGTTCTCGGCGCGATAGAAGGCTAACGTGCTCTCACCTGGTACGAGCCGTACCTCGTTCTGAAGCGGGTAGAAGACCCACGGGATGTTCGAGTTCGTGTTCGAGTAGAACTTGACCATGAGGGGTCGATCCGTCCGCTTGCGCCATCGATCGGGCGACTCAGCCTTCTTCTTGGCTTCGAGATCGATCCTACGCGTAGTGCCGCCGTACCCTGTCACTTGACAGAAGCGCTGGTAGAGCGGTACCGACGCGTAGGAGAGCGCGATGCCACCCAGGATGAGGGTAGTCAGGATGAAGCCCACGTTCTTGTTCTTCTGCTGCCAATCCTCTTGCTTGTAGCCACCACCACCCCCGCTGCCCTTCTTGGCCCCACCACTTCCACTTCCGCCCGTAGAGGACGAGGATCCTCCGCTCGTGTAGGTCCTTCGTCCGGCAAGGCCGCATGATGATGGTGACGATGATGGATGTCGTAGTAGAGATGTGAAAAGGCGCGAAGATGGTCTGTGTCCAGCCGCACCGGATCTTGTGTATGTAGCGCCACCAAGTCGGGCGATGGAGTTGGAAAGAGGAGAAGGAGATGGTATTAAAGCAAGAGAAGACGGATGATGCTCAATTACCCGATGCAAATTCTTGGTGCGCAGGAGACATGCCAGAGGGGAAGAAGAAGTAGAAGAGAGGGAAGAAGAGGAGAGGGACCGCTGGGCACTTGAAATGGACACCCGTGAGTGCCAGCAACAGGACGTTCCCCTTACCGCTGCCCTCATCTTGATACAAAAATATCAAAAAAAACAGAATTCCTTAAATTTTGTTCTGTTATAATAAATATTTGAAGAATTGTTACGTGACAGAAAAAAGATCATCATAAAAATAGATGGGGTCAAGAGATTAGATTACAGAGACCAATTCCTTCTGTGCCACATGTGGGAGTCAAAGAGGAGAAGGCTCAGCACTCGGGTCTCGTCCCTGCGTAGAGGCGGGAAGACCGCAAGTTTTCTTCTGGCGCATTTTAGTAGTTGATGGCCTTGATCCTCTCAATGAAGCCCTCCTCAGTGAGGTCTTCGTGCGAGGCGGTTGCGACCTCGACGGCAAAGTCCTTAACAATCGACTTGACGCTGGCCTTGTGGACGCTCATCTTGCCCCTCCTGAGCACAGAGGCCTTCTCGCCGGACCACGATACGAACACGAACTTGGTCCTCTTGGTCTCATCGTTGGCGATGAAGGTCACCTTGAAGAGGCCGTACTGGACCTCATTGTCCTTGAAGTGGGCCACGCCCTCAGCCACGCCACCCTTGCCCTTGCCTTCAAGCTTGATGGTGGTGTTGTTGGCGTACCCAAGCACGAACCTAAGGTTCACCACACATAGTCATAGTTCCCACGGTCAGAATCTCTTCTTGGGTGCTCAGAAAGCGCAGAAAGCAACAACAATTAAAAAAAAAAAAAACGCCGACCACACATCGCCCCCGGCGATCATTGTTCAATAAAAAGATCCGAAGGAATGAGAGGACGGCGCAATATACATAATGATGATAATGTCTCATCTTAACAGGAAAAAAGATAGACACAGTGACTCATTGCCCAAGGTTGTGAAATTCGTACCAGTTGTAGCCAGTGGCGTCGTTGCGGACGTCCTCGTAGGCCTGAGAGATTTCGGGGTCGGAGACGTTGGCCATAGTGATGAGGGGGTGTGAAGGGAAGACGTTGGGCTAGTGTGCACGGATGTGAAAGGAACAAGACACTGGCCTCTGCAGCACAAAAACAAGCCGCGATGCTGTGATGCCCCAAAACCGCCAAATATCCTGGAACGCGGTTTGCGCAATTCAATGAGGCACCGGATTGGTCCAAGAGACCAATTACCAATTGGTTGTCAAGGAACGTTCAATCGGAAACGAAAAAATTTGAGTTATACAGTAGCCAGGCAACTCAGGCGCCGTTCAGGAATGGGGGTGGGGTCGGAAGCCGGCTTGCGGTCTGACGCGATAGTTGTGACCCCGAGTCGCTGGTCTTCCGTGATCGCCGAAGGAATGTACTCAGGCCACGCTGAAGAGTCTTGCGTTTGGATCGAGAAATGAGCTCCATCACAACGCGATAGCAGAACTTGTACTGTTCCTGTGCGGCAAAGATTGAATTCAGCTTCTGGCAAGGGATACTACTGAACAGACTTACTTTGGTTTGGACCATCATGGCGCGTTCAGATCTTAAATTGAGCACAGTTTCAAACACGTTGGCCTCTTGCCGTTCGCGAACGCTCAAAAGGCTTATAATGCAGGTGAGGAAGCTACCAGTACGCCCTGACCAAAGCCAAAATAATGAGAACATACGTTTTGAGAAGCAATAAACCGGGTGACTAAGTACCAATTCCACCAAAACAATGTACTGTCATCGGGCCACTCTTGCCCTCACAAAGGTTACGATACTCCTGCGCCACGTACTCAACCATGTCGGTGAACGCCTCTGTATTTTCCGGAATACCCTAAAACGCACCACATGGTGAGAATTGAGCACCATGCACGTCTCACCGATATCGCACCTTATCCGGCCAGACAGTATTGTGCACATGAAGAATCTGTTTTGGTGGCACATCGGATTGGTCCGTTCGAGCGATGGTGAATTTACGCACTGCATCGATAATTCGATCAGCACTGGATCACTCACATGCTTCATAAAAGCGTATGGCGTACCTGTGCTCTCATAAAATCGCATTCGCATTTGCTCAGTTTTTGTGATAGCCATGGGTCCATAGTAAACGGTAGTGTTGAGTTCGTTTGGCCAGTAGGCATCACCGTGGCTCTCATCTTCGAGGTTCAGCTGCCACAAAGGATAAGGCGACTTGAAGTATTTTCGCGATCACATGTGCATGTACCATGACGATCAATCGCGTATCCTGTTCGAAGATCATACGCCAGAAGTCCTGTCGCGTGAGGTCATTGTGTGGCATTGAAGCCGCGATGAACTTGCCCTTCTGTAATTCCCATATCACGTCTTTAGCTTCCATCATTTGTTGGGAAGAGCTAATGTACATTTATGTAGCTAGCATTGTAGAATGTGGTATCGTGCTCCGGTGGGGCATCCTCCAGCGGTGACAATATGACTCGGTTTCCATGATCTTGGTGTTGTGTTGTGCAGTGATAAGATATCCTCTCATATTCTGTGGCAGGTATGGACGTACATGGGTTAGGGACAATCTTGGGAGGATCTTTCAGGCCTTCACCCGAGCGGAAGGGCATCAGTTTCATCATTACACCGAATGCTTTCTCCTCGATCGTCTGTAACAAAGCGCAGCAGAGAGGGCAACGCTGAGAATCAGTAAAAGCGACCCCAAGTCCACCACGCAAGGTGTACCTCATACTCCTTTTCCAGTAGGCGCTCCATTTCCCACCACCGCTGAACAACGAGGTTAGGCAGTGACATGGTGGCTTCGGTGTTGCGTGACTGAGTCAGCTTGACCGAATCGTGCATGTCGGTCTGTCGCTTCACGAGCTTGGCCCGTGACGTTGCCGCCTGCGCAGTAGGCCTCGATCGGGTATCGCGTGCTGATGCCTCCACCACTGGCACGACTGGAGTGGCATCGCCCTCCCCGCTGCCCCTGGAACTGTTCTGGTTGACTGGCTCGTCGCTTGTACTCCCGACTTCCATACGAGGCTCGTCAGTGGCGGCCATCGCCTGCGCAGCCGTAGCCGTAGACGTAGCCGTAGCCGGGACGGCAGGTTCTTCGTGGGAGGTAGCAGCCGACACCACCTCTGAGGCAGGAGCATCATCACCACCATCATCATCATCAACATCATCATCGTCATGGACGGCCTCCTTGGCCTTGGCCCCGTCCTGGGCTTGCTCATCGCCACCATCCACGGTCGAGGCGTTGCTGGCCCGGCTGCTCTCCTCCTTGGCGACCGCTGAAGAAGTAGAAGAAGACAATGAAGGAACAAGCAGACGAAGGAGGGAGGGAGCCACCACGGCGAGCGCCGCGAAGAGGAAGCCCGCCGCCACGAAGCCCGCGGCGGCTGCCAGCACCGCCACCCACAAGAGCTGCTGTTGTTGGCTGCCTGCTGGGGACGTGTCCACGGTATGATCCACCGTCTCGACCACCGTCGCCACGGCGGCCACTACAGCCAGTGTAGCCACGACGCAGCCCAGCCGGCAGTGCATCTTCGATGATTGCAAATTCTTTCCTCTACTACTTGGGAGAGAGATGCCTCTACAGATGCCAAGAAGGGGAAGGAGGTCCCCTCTCGATCTGTATATGGTACGAGGCAGGCCTCAGTACCGTAGTAGCCGTCTGAGAAGAAGGTACTCGATGCTGACGTCTGACACGGTCGCACGAAGGATGTAGAGAGATGATCGATGTTGCTATAATTACAGAAATCGCTTGAGGCCCAGCCGAAGAAGAAGAAGATGAGGATGGAGGAAGAGATGATTGTGCTGCTGCTGACGATTTGGCAGATGATGATGATGATCTGGAGGAAGAAGAAGAAGAAGAAGAAGAAGTAGAAGAAGATGAGGAAGATGAGTATACGGCAGGAAGGCGCTGAGGGTATGTGTGCTGAGCAAAGACTGTGTGGTGTGGTCGCCTACTACTCTCCTCTCCACGGAAGGGACGCGTGCAAGAGGGTGTCCTGCAATTCGGGAGCGAGGGGACCAGAGAAAAGGCAGCAACGCCACACACGCACTTCTCCGGAGATGACGAAGAGAGTCTTGATGACGAAGAGAGACTGGATGACGAGAGCAAGGTGTGTCCCCACCAACCAGAGGACAGGGACCCCAGGAAGAGCGGAAGGGAACCTTGGAGACACGAGTGTCGCCCCTGCGTGCCGTAGCGCCTGGGGGTGAGCTAGACATGTTCACTACAACAGACTGCACCCAATTGTGGGTAAGTACCGTGGAGCATTCAACAACAACCCACACTTAGGGGATGCATGGTGAACAGGAGGACGGGTGATGAAGGGGATCAATAAGCGATCGAAAGGAAAATGGAGAGTTTAATGAATGCGAGTAGTCCCCTCGTACAAATGTCTCTGAACTCCACTTATTTACACACACGAACGAAGGAGGCGTGTCGATGAGTCCACATCGCGGACCCACTTTGCTCCACTCGTCTGAGTCGGTTGTGATATATCATCATCACGCCGACTGATCTTTACCTCATCAGCCGGCTGGTGACAGGCTGGTGGCGGCCTTCCTTGGCGACGACACCGCGAGAAGCAGAGGGCTTCCTCTTCTTCTGTGACTTGCCGCCCTCGACGTAGCCACGGCGGGGCTTCATCTCCTCCTCAGCCTTCTCTTCCTGCCTCTTGAGGCCGATCAAACCATGGGTACCAAAGGAAACAAGGAACTGGAAGATGAGGACGATGGCCAAGAAGAGCGAGAGCAGACCGATGACTCCAGAGTTCCTGAAGAGAGATCGGAGCGTAAGTATGAAAGGTCGGAATGTAACACTGACCAAGCATAAGGATTCGTACATCATGTCACCGCAGACGCTGTCTTTGTTCTGCTTGGAGTAGTCAGCAACAACGTTGCACGTGAGCAGAGCGTCGAGATCAGCAATGCCTGTTACACTGGCATCTATTGAAGAAGGCGGTATGTAAGCAAGGCGTTTGTGGAGAGAAACAGAGGGAAGGCTGCGTACCACCAGTCTTCGAATCACGAGCACCGGCAATGGTAGGATCATCGCAAGGAAGGACACCATTGGAAATAGCACCGTGTTCACCGTTGGCCTCGTCATCCATCTCAGAGCAGAGATCCTTAGCAACGCCTTCGAAAGCTACATCGTAAGAGAACAGGACGAAGGTCGGAAGCACGGCGAGGAACGTGATGATCATGACACTAAAGAGAGATGAATGAGTGCACCGCAGTGCTTCGCCAGGATTGATCGGATGCGTACATGAGGAACAGAGTGCGTCTGGGCCATACGCCGGCAAGAAGGCCAGCAAGCGAAGCGAACACTAGGATAGCGCAAACGACGACCTGGATAATGAACCTGTTGTGCAACATACAGTTAGTTATCACATGGAGGCAAGCTAAAGTGACCCACTTACTTGATAAGTTGCACGGTGTCAATTACATCAATGTTGTCCTTGAGGTCGCTGGCGCCACTCTGATACGAGTGGATGATATTCTGGATGCTCTGCGAGAGTCCGCCAACTTGGGACTGGTATCGGCTGATCGTATTCAGGGAGTTCTGCATTGAGAGATAAGTATTTGCGCTGCACTACGGGGAGCATGAAGAGGGCAGTACGTCAGCAAAGTTTGAGGTGCCGTCGCTGAAGTCGCTGACGCCGTTGTTGACAGTAATGCCAGTCAGGACGATAGCCACACACAAAAGGCTGTGCAATGAAAAAGAGTTAGTAGGAGGAACTCAAGAGAGAAAAGCAAGAGGGAGCATTGGGATCCGTACATGGTAAGGACGGAGAAGAGCGCCACCAGCGCACGGGGAAGTCGGAGTTTGTACATGCCCTTCTCGATCCATGGGCCGAAAAGGAACTGATACTTCTGTTCGGGCATTGGTGGGCATCGGCACTTCCAGCAGCAGTAGCTTATGACACAAACGAGAAGACAGAGCCAGAGAACGGTTCCAATTATGAGGCCAGGGAAGGCCAATTGAAAGAAGACAACCTATGCCAGCCCGTTCATCATGAGATGAATGCTAGCGAGAAGATAAGAGGAAGGACTAGAATGCTTACCAGGACGTAGCTTGCCACATCGCAATCGCCTCCGTTGCTATCGCCGTGATAGCCACAGAATCTGTCTCCTGTCGTGCCTGGAAATACCATGATGGCGTACTGTGCAAGGGTGGATGGTTCGTGGTGGTGGGTTGGTGATGTCGTTGGTACTTCTCTAGAAGGCCTACTCGAACTGTCTCTCCGGCACGTACAATTCGGTCTTTTCGTTCGAGTGAGTTCTTCTTCTTGACCGTGGTTGGGATGAATAAGTGGAATCGAGTCCGTCGAGGAGTAGATAAAGACAATACGCACTACGTTGCCGTCCCTCCAATTTCTGCCAAAACCACGGGAGGCCAGATGAAGATCGCCCGTACCGCGCTCGTACGCAGTCATCAGAGTCCGCTCAAGCAGTGGAATTGAGGGAATGGACCGGCATGTTATACGTCGAAATTTCACTGCATAAATCCGGAAAACAGCGGAATTTCACCACAGAGCGAACAGAAGCTGTTAGGGTCGCCAGTTCGACTCTGGAGAAAGCCATCCATTCTGCCAAAGCTGCCGCATCCACAGATCCCTATCCTGATGAAGGAGAGGGCGTGCGTACTTTCCACGTTGGTTTTCTCGGGGTTGGCTTCGTCTTGGGTGTGAAAGGTTGTGACTGAGTTAAGATGCCGTGCCACGGAGGAAAGAGAGCTATGGTCGATCTGATTAGAGGTCATGTTGGGTGATGCTATTGGACTAGTGGTTCAGACCAGCCAGTCTCTATCACATGCTGTTGCGCAGGTCGTTTGACGTCAAAAAGGGGAGTGCTCATCACTACCACTTACGCGCAGGGTGGGCTCGTTGGTAAGGCGGCACGTCGGTGCGTAGAATCTCACCCTCAAGCCGCTGCTCCACAAATAGCTGGTTGAGCTGGGCATACACTGTACGATCGAGGTACAGGTTGGCTCCTCGCTTCAAGAACACGTCCTAGAACACAAATACACCCGTGCTCGATCGAGTTAGGTTCCTTTTCTTATGCTGGGACGGGCGAAAGTCACGTACCTCTTCGCCGTACTGATCGAAGTACGGTGAACCCCAAATGCAGCTCTTGTCCTCCGAAATCAGCAACACACCCGAGGTCTTGGCGAACAAGAAGATACCCACGCCGCCACCACACAAGATGGCGTGCTGCAATGGAGTGGACAATGAGCAGCCGTGCGCCAGAAGAGCAAGTAATGCAAGGAAGGATCGAACGTACTCGGAATGACTCTCCGCAGCGTGTTTGCTTGCAACAGGCACCCTCAGCACAGACCAATGTCCCGCAAATGAGACATATGGCTGGCTTGCTTGGCTGTGTCTTACACTTTTCGCACTTGCGGTCAAGGTACGCGTGGAATAGATCTGCAGTCACAACAATGTATGAGCATGGTGAAGAAAAGAATTGGTGAGGCAGTACTCAAACCTTGGAACAAGTGCGGGAGTTCAATGAGCTTGAATGGAGTTGGGCTGGCTACGTGAGGGATGCGCAAAACCGGGACAGCTTGCGCCGGTTGGCAAAGATGCCTCCACCAGCGTTGGACGATCTGCCAGAGTTCGGCCACGTCTCCTCCGAAGAGAAGGGACTCTAAAGGAGGAAGACCCAGGAACATAGAAAGTTCATCGAACTCGTCTGCAAGCCCGTCTAAGTGCTGGAATCGCTGCTTGTCTTCGCCATCTTTATCCTCTTCCATGCGCCCACTTGATTTCGTCTGGGCAGGGGGCGGATGATCATGGCAGATGACAGCGTATAGTGCGACTCGTCGCAGGAGTGGCACAGTGTGGGCCTTGATGAATTTCGTCAGCCGAATCAATGCGTCGCGGTCGTTGACATTGAGTAGACCTTCCGAGAGATGACCTTGCTCCTCCCTTCCTTCAATCACCTCGATAGTGGGCAAACCCGTCAATAGATTCGCTTTCGTGCCTTCTTCATTTTCGCCCTCCCTTTGTTGTAGAGAGGTGAAGCCAACACGGAGGAAACGTAGGAGAGAGTAGATATCGTTGGTTTCGAGGTGGCTCGTTTCTTCCGTCTCAGCTACCTTCTTGCTCTCTGCCTCGCTTGATTCTGGACTTCCTGATTTTCGCTTGGCAGAGGCGAGCAGCGACAGCAAAACTTGTACCACCGCAGCAGTGAGAGCAAGATGTACATAAGGAGTAGCGGCTGTCTCTCCCGATGCTGAAGTTGACGACGAAGAAGAGGAAGAAGCTGGTTTTGGATCAGTATTAGCCGAACTTGATGCGCTCTGCATGTGTTTGGTTCGGGAAGCGACAACTTGCTCGAGGGAGAGCCATGTGACAACGAGAGGGAACGCTTCTACGGCAAGAAGAGGTTTAACGCTTTCCTCCGTTGCAATGCCTCTCTGATACTTAGAGATTAGGCTATATACTCATATCACCAAATGCGTGGTGAGCGTACCATGCTTGAGCGTATGACTCGGAGCCAGCGACGCAGTAGAGGTAACGGCTGATCGTTTAAGCCCATAGTGATGAGGCTGTGTAAGTCTTTAAAGTGGGAGTACCTGTGGTGAAAGGCTCAATAACGTGAACTTTAAGGGACATTGCGAAACGTACCTTCGCTTGCCAAGTGAAGAGAATCGATGCAACACTGTTTGAGGTGTGAAGCAATTGGTTTCTTCGGTTACAGCGTGATCGTCCGGCTCAACAGCGACTGTTGAGCGAAGAGAGAGTTCCAAGGCGGCAATATTGTAGCTAAGATTGGATAGGAGAAAGAGCGGATGTTCGGCACGGACCAAAGGGGACGTAGGTCTACGCCTGTCGATGGCGAAGAGCACAAGTTAGTGCTTATATATAAGAAGGGAAGACCTGTTATATGTACCTGTATCGTTTGACCGAGTGGAGGTGGGCAACGAATCGATGCGCCAACTTGTGCATTTTTCTGCGCGCAGCACGCAGTTGAGCTCGCGACTCCTGCTCGGCGGTAAGCGGATCTTCAATTCTACCATCTTTGTGTTCCTCCTCCACTTGCATTTGGTGCTGGCTGGTGTTGGTCTCTGCTGTAGCGTTACCTTGATGGGTATCTCGTTCAATTCCTTCGTTTGCAGCTTCGGTTCTCGTCGCGGCAGCATCTTCCGTTTCGCTGAACTGTGCGACATCCTCGTCCTCAGAAGAACCGTCATCCGCAAGATGAGGCATGTTCGCGTCATAGTGGTCTCCCCCAAGGGCCTCCTCCGCGCCTTCATGATCCATATAGTCCTCAAAACTCTCACTATCTTCGAGTGGAGGCACTTCCGCGTCTTCTTCCTCATCATGTTCCTCAGTTTCAGTGTCGCTATACCAACTGTCCTCCTCGTAGGCCTCCTCAGAATACTCCTCCGCTTCCTCTACCGCGTTGGATTCACTCTCTTCTGCCAGATGCTCAAGCCAGCTTTCGTAGTTCTCCTTTGTACATTGCCCAGAACTGAAATGATTGCTGTTTGAGGCTGGCGACAGCGCAGAAGGAAGGAGGGGGATAAGGACGTTCGATAGTCGTCTGCATTGTGGGCACCTGCAAAGAAATAAACTTGAGCTTCAAGGCACGACACTTCTGTTGATCTTTAAACACGTACCAGAATTCATTAAACATCTCACTGAGCAACATGTCTTCATTGGAGCCATAGTTATGTCGAGCAGTAGAGCGAGCAGCCAGATAACGCTCCCAACAGTCTGCTCATGAAGCGGTGGTGAGCAAACTAGAACTTCAGAGGCTGACGAAATAAGGCTCGAACCTAAATGAATAGTATGGCCACATGATTGGACCAGAACTGACGTGTGTTCAGAAGAACCATAAAGAGAAGTAGGCACACTCTGCGGAGTGCTGCCTTCTCTTGCTTGCAGTGTTGGCGATGAGGTTGCTGCTGCGCCAACATTGATCAATGCAATGCCATATTTGGCCTATGAAGGGAGCAACATACTGGAATGTGGTCTAGTTTCACCAGCGAGAACGGACTCGTGATGCTCACTAGCATGCCTCTGCACGTATTCATCTGTTATGGGTTGGCTATGGCTGGCGCGGACTTCCATTGAGTACGCCTCCAAGAGGATGTCCAAGAGCTAAAAATGTTGCACGTAAGCGTGAGAAGGATTGGTCACAGCTTCAACGCAAGCTGAACAACGTACACGAGGGCTATCTCGAAGACCCTCAAGGTGATTTACCGAGACCATTAATGGGCTCTCCTCCAAGAAACTACGGTAGAGCTCCATGAGCTCCTTCAGTTCGTTCCATGTAATGTGTACTTCAATTGGTGCTGTAAAAGTAACAATTAGTTCACTATTTGTGCTCATCGATCTGCTAGGAGCTGTACCAAGAGTAGGTCCCTGGCTGTCTTTCTCCTTACCCTTGGCATCCTGAAGCTTTTGCGTCTCTATAACTTCAATGAATGTCCTTTTCCAGTTTTCAAGCCGAAGAGGTTGTTGGTTGGCCTACATTGCGTTATTTAATGTGTGAGTTCATGAGGTTAACCACATGGAATGGGTACGTACCAATGACAGGATTCGAGATCGCTTGCAGATACCGATTAAGCCCAATGGCTGCTCATCCCAGGGCTTGCTCTCACGGCAAAGCACGCATTCCTAAGAACATCGTTTGTGCCATCTTAATAACTTCCAATAACATGGAATTAGGTCTGCTGTACCGCATGAGGATAGTTCTGATAGATAGGGGCAGAGCTCTCTTCTTGTGCTTCCGATTCTTCAATCGAAACCTCTTCTTTGTCAAGCGTGTCAACAGACTGAGTTTTCTCCATGAAAGCTTGTTGCTGACGCTTCATTTGGGCCAGAATGCGTTCTCTGTAAAATCAACTACTGGTGAGATGCAGACAGAATGTGCTAGGGAAAGCAGGTACCTAGCGCGTTCGCGTGCAGTCTTAGCGCCGCTCTCCTTGCTCTGGTCTTCGAAACTGCTATCGATTATCCTTGCGCACTCCTCATCGAGACTTTTGATGAACTGAAGTAGCCCATCAATGTAGGGGACCTCTTCTGGAAGCTCGGTAGACTTTCGGAGCTTGATCAAAAGGTCCAGCATACTCTCTCCTTCTTGGATTTCTGTCTCGTCGTTCTCCAGGTGTTCTCGCATAACTTTCAGTTTCATTCGATCAATTGGCTTCATTTGTGCCGATCCTAGTGGGTCCTCCCTCTTGCGCTTTGCAGTTGGGGTTTCCCCCTCATGTACCTCGTCTCCAAGATGGAATCGATCGAGGCGGAGACAAAGAGTAAGCAGATGCAGAGCGGCATCTAACATGAACTCTGCCAGATCGATACAAGACGACCATGTATATCAGCACGGTACATGCGCTTGCGAAGAGTAAGTATACCTGATGACAGTTTGGTCTTGTTCAGAACATTGTGGAGGACTTCATAAATAAGAGAGTGCAAGAGCGAGGATCGAAGCAAGTTGTCGATCGCAGCGAAAGCCGGATATGGCGTGCCCGGCGTAGCAATTGGTAACAGGGCCTTGGCTGGTATTATTCATTCACTAAGTGATAAATCATGAATTCACTGATGTCTATTAGTGAGGCACCTTTGTTAGCAAGGTGATAGTTCTCAGTTGCGGTGTTGATATCAGCTTTTGTGAAGTGAATGAAGTATGGATTGAACTCGGCCCAGTAACTGAATGTAATGCGCGTTTAACAAGGATTGCTACTAGCAACTGGGAATTGGTGTATGCATACGCTGGTTTAAGTTGAAAATGGCCCTGTTTTCCTGCTTGGGGTCGTACAAACACAGCCACTTCGGAAAGAATATGTTCCACATCTGCAACTTTTGTTGTAAGAGGTAACCTGATGTAAGGAGGAGGATCAAATCAAATGACAAACCCTTATTGGAGATCTTCTCATATGTAATCTGCTTGATGAGCTTGCTGTGAGTCATTTTGTCGCCCGCTGCCAGCCACTGTATGATCTGCTTACGAAGAATAGGCTCAGGTGAAATGCATGCACGATTGGTGATCACTTCCAGAAGGAATCTGAAAAACTCTTCGACCAGAAGCTTTTGCTGTTCTTCTGTTGGCTTGGCCAACCCTGCTGTTTGGACACCAGTGGTCAGCGTATGAGGAAAAAGAGGGATCAAGTTAGAGGAAAAGAGGAGATACCTTGATTAAGATCGTCACCTCTGATCAGGCCAAAATGTTCTAGAACCCCGAAACGTTGAGCTGTGACTGCAATAAAGTCCTCACTTCCAAGCAGCACTGCTGCACTTTGAATAGCCTGATGACGAACAACAAAGGGTGAGAAAAGTTACACTGATACTCGGACCAGCTATAATATGAGCGAAGGACGTGTACGAGCATGTCCCATTGTGATCCTCGGCCGAATAAATAACTGCTCTTATACCACCGGTGCTGCCTGTTGAGAAGAATCAAGCCAAACTAAGGATGTGGCACAGATGTCATTTTTAGGGCCGTCTGCTGTACCCAAACATGGTTTGTTCACCATTGCGTCGCCACATGCCAGCGTCAATTTGTGCAATGAGCAGATGACACTTAAGCGGAGACTCTAGAAGAACTTGAGCATCATACTTGTTCTGTATTCCGAGCAAGTGGTCCAATCTAGGGATGGTGAGCGGTTAAGAAGTGTGGTCGATGGCTAACAGGAATAGTAGCAGTTTAAAAATAAACTTACCGCAGCTGGAGCTGTTCAGGACTAATAGCAGTTGAAGTCAGGCGCTGCACAAAGGCCATTAAGTTGCGGTGAAGAGGGATATGGAGTGAGACCCCATCTTGCTCGGGGCTCCAGCGGATGGTGAAGATTGTGTGTGTCTGGTGCGGTCCATCTTGGGAATTGAAGCGTGAGTAACTTGCGCATCACAATAGCGCGTAGGGCGTAGTTACCATATGTTGATTTGAAGTTGGTAGTTTGCCATTGAATACCATCCATACGAGTTATCTTCAGGATAGTCTTCACTTGGTCATGGATGAGACGTTGAATCTGTGGCCAGGTAACTTTTAGGGCATCAGAGTCTTGTTCAGTTTCTGTTGTCTCGGATGCTTCCTGGAGTTGATGCAACACTCTTTCTAGGTCTGCCGCAAGAGGTGCGAAGACATCAAGAGTGCGCATGTCAAGAAAGAAGGCCACTCTCCAGTCATCAACCTCCCATTCCACATGTCGCACAGTTTGTCGTTTGTTAACATTCATTCCTGGTGAGAGGAAGAGTGAGCAGCAAAGTACAATACGAAGTGTGAATGCGGATTGGCGGATTGGTACCTTGAAGTAAGGTGAGAATATCCTGCCATCTGGAAAACGCACTTGGTTCTTCAAAGAGAAAGAGCGCACTAGTGCCTTTATGATCGAGTGCCAGGTCTAGATCACTGATTACTCGCTCCCATGGTGATCGCTCAGCTTGGAGAAGTGGATCACCCAGGTTGAGTACAAGTCTTCGTTGTCGCTCGGAATTAGATGCTCCATCCTTGAGTGCAATTTCATCTGCAGCTGGGGCTGCAGTGCTCGCGCCAGACGAAGTGCTAACTTCCGCTTCGGTCTCCATTGCCTCGCCCTCAGCAGTCCCGGACGTGCCCTCGGTCCAGGTTGAATACTGCTTGAAGAAGTCTCCTGAGCACTTGAGAAACATGGCGAAGAGGTTACTCTCCTTGACGAGTCTCATTACGATATGAGGAAAGTTCAAGAGCTGCGCGGCTGAAAGAACGATAAGTAAAACCGAGCAGATACATCCATTCAAAATATCAACTACTAAGGCGTACTTATAGTAGAGAGGACCACATGAATGGACTGACTCTTGGCTTCAGAATAAGAGCTGTGTATAAACACGGGATAGAAGTAGAAGAAGCGGTGGGCGAATGTTTCTTTATACGTCGTGTCGTAGTTGAGATCCATGAAAACTTTTGTTATCTTCACAATATCACGTTTAGAATAGATACGCATGGTGGTACTGAGGGTATGTACCTCCTTATGGAGATCATCGCGTACAAGGGCGCATGCAAGAAGGAGCATGTCCAGTAATGAAACGGGTCCTCTCTTAACTGTGTGCGTGAAGGTAAGCTGTATGGATACTTGCACGTATTGCAGGTTGTACCTTTGTCGCGAATATGTTGCGCAAAAGCAGAAAAATGATCAAAGGACAATACCGACTCTGCCGTGGGCTCTTGCTGAACTTCATCTTCCCTTCTGAAATTGAGCATGCACTGAGCCATAACACTCCGAGGAGTGTCCCCAAAACCGCACACTATCACGGTGTAAGTTCCATAAGTGGTGCGTGCATGATGGTGTGGAATACCTTTGCTAATAAACTTTAGAATAGTGACAATTGCGCTTGTGTTATCCTCACGCCGTATGTATGACAGCTGACATATAGAAACGTGGTGAGTAATAAATGTTGTACGGCTAACGTGGCACTATAGTACCATTTGCTCATGTAGTACTCGAAGAATGTGGTCCATTAGGGTCTTAGCAGCCTCTACGTTGAAGTTATCTCCAGCCTGTTCTGCCTCACTGCCGTGCTTGGAACAAACGCTGTGGAAGATGAAACAAACCAAGTAAGAAACATGTCATTCAATGAGAGCTAACGACTATCACTGGCATTACCCCTCAGGCTTCCAAGCTCCTGGATCACCGCAATCACAGCAGCCTCTGCATGGCATAAGTCCGGCAAGTCATGGTGAGCAAGGTCCGGTGCTCCGGTGTCATTTATCGAAGCATCAAGCCGATCGTACCCGTAGCCCGAGGTGTACAAGTGGAAATCGTGTCCTTCATGCTGTGATAATGGGTACATTCACAAAGAATGTTAATTGAGGCGACTCATAGACCATTCTTTCAAAGGGAAATACGAACGTTCCCGTGCTTGAAGCAGTCTACGCAGATACAGCTGCTCGATGTGGTTTGGCTGTCAAGGAGATAAGAGTGAGCCCCTCAAGTATGAAGACAGCAGGGTTCCTTCGAGTCCTAAAGCTCCGAACTCAAGAGAGGGAGAGAAGACGGTACCAGTCCACGCAGCGGTAGGCCATGGCACCAGGACCCCATGTGCGGCCGCACACGGTAGACTTACCTTGCCCAGGCACTTGTCCATTGAACATGAGCCGTTCCCCAGCCTACAAATCGATGAACACGTAGAGGATAGAGAGATGAGAGCCCAATCTCAATACCCCACCATTGAGATATTTCGATTGATAAATCCGGATGTACCTCGAGAATCTGCTGCATGATGGCAGAGTTAGATGAGGCGATGGGAAGCAACCGCGCGATAAGATACACGCTCACATCCGCGGCACTATCCTGCTCGTTCTCTTCCATCTTCCAGCAACTTGCCCGCTTTTCTTTTCGATCTTGGGCAATATTTCGCAGAACCTCCAAAAAACAAGTCCAATTCTGAAACAGTTTCGTATTTCCCAAACTGGACACGATACTTACGTTTGGGAATGAAACTTTTTCGATTCTGTACGATCAAAAGAAGAAGAAAAGCGGGAAGAACAAGCAGGCCAATGACTCAGCACGTAGCTTACGGGGTGGGCGCCAAGAGGGTTACCGCTGCGCATTTCGCCATGCACACTCCAAGAGCCTTGTTGCAGGCGAGTATCGCGGGTGAAACGGCTGGCACTCCGAAGATACCAGAAGCACCGCTATAACAGGCCACGGCAAGCGCGCAGCAACCTGCCTGACAGACGCCATACGTGGCTACACCTGCTTCGACTGTTGGTTGGAGAGCGGAGAGGGCCAGGATAGCAAGGACGACGCGTGCGATGGTGTGCATTCGGATATCGGGTTGTGAGTTCTGTTGTTGGGTTGAGTTGGGTGTATAGAAGACTGCAGGAGGCAACAGGTCAGGTTTTGTGGCCTTGCCTCCGGCACTATGTGCCAGTCGCTACCACTTTGTGCCCACACATCACGTGAAATTGTTTCTGGCCTGAATTTGAAATAGCGATGCTTCTCTTTTGACAGCAGGGCACAATGTGCCAGTCCATTAAACGGCCACGCCATTGAGCCGAGGCCCGCAGTATTCCACAAACACCACACTACACAACACAACACAACACACCACAACACCAAACGAGTACCTACCCGCTCATAACTAGGCCAAGAACCCAATGAACAGCACGCGCGCAGTCGTTTTGGCGATCCTGTCCTTCTTCGTTCTGTCCCATCAACCGACAGTCGAGGCCGGTATTGCCACCTATGGAATCTGCCAGACAGGCTGCTGCGCGATAGCGGTAGCCTGCTATTCCGCTGCGGGAGTTACCTTTGGAACGGTCCTCGCGCCTGCTGCTCCGGCCGCCGTGGTCGCCTGCAACACTGCTCTTGGGACGTGCATGGCAAAGTGCGCAATGATTACCCTCCTGGCTCCCACACCTTAAGCCGAGCATTATCGCTTGCCGAATCGCAATCCACTTCGCCGCCATTTGTATAGAGTTGGTCTTTAGAACGATTTACCATTCGTTATGAAACAAGACACGTCTTCTTATTTCGCTCTTTGGCTCTTGTCGGTTGGGGCACGCCTTCCAGGTCGCACACACGCTGGAGTAGCCTGGCTGTTGCCTGCGTGTACTGGAGAAAAGAGTTGGTGTAACCAACAAAGGGAATTGGTACGTTAACACATACCTCCACAGAGGAAAGTACGCCAAGCCGTGAAATGGGCGGTAGCGTATCCTTGATATAGCCACACAGCTGCTCCAAGGCATACCGTGCTCTTTGAGTTGCCTCTTCTTCATTTTCATTGATTTCACTTTTCTTCTCTTCTTGAATGTCCTGCTGTATTCCACACGTTATTCCATTCTTTGACAGAGAAAGGGACATCTCTCACTTACGAGAAGCTGTTGAAGGAAATGGTTAATCTGTTTTGCAGGATTGTCTGCAGGCACCTTCGATTCATCGCTCTGATCCTGCGCCTGTTGGCAGATAGAATGTAGCACTTTTGTCACAAGGACAAGGTAGGAACTGAGAAAGGTTATGTAAGACGCCCCATCGTTCAGCATAACTCCCAGCTGGGCAGCGTACCGCATATCGTAATCCTTCACCTCATCCGTGAATACTTCATACTGTGAGGAATCAATGATGGATGGAAAGATGAACCGATAGAATAAACTCAATCGCACAAAGTGCCCCTGTGTCGTGCTCGGAAACGCAGCCATGGCTTCAGTGTTGATATGCTGACAAATTCGGCGGAGTGGTCTATATAGAAAGATCTGGTGAGAATGTATGTCATTCAGTAATAGGGAGGATAAGGTACGTCGGCATATTGTCTACATTAGTAACTATCTTGCTGAGGATAGCATTCGCATCCTCAGCAAGAGCTTGCATCTGGATATAGTGGGGAAAGCGTTAAGAGGATCGAAAAGAACAGCTGAGCACGTGGATCCGTACCCCTTCTTCATCATTGTGAAATGCAAGCGAGCGGTCCGATTTGCTCTGACCTTTATGTGCTTTACTTCGTTTCTTTCTTCTCTTGCCAATGTCAATCAGCACATCGGAGAGAAGGTCTTGTAGGTAGGCATCGCCGACCAGGTGCATAAACCGCGTAATAAGTTTCGAGCAAGCCTCTGTGCTCAAGAAATGAAGGGGCGTCGATGTGGTATTGCTCTTTCCCTCACCACCAGAAGAGGTATTTGGCCTGTTCTCGTCCATTTGCCTAATGAATATGTACGCTGAGATCATCGACTTGACAAAGCATTCTGATGAGGAGTTTTTAAGTCGTGATCATCCCTTCATAGAAAGGGGAAGGAGCACACTGTGCCTGCCAATGATAGATCGCCTGCGTATGTAGCGAGATCGAGCAACCAGCTGGCCAGATCATCCGCCCACACTGGGGATGCGTACTGAGCCAGCACCGAGGCAAGCACGTAGGGTGGCCTAAGCAGCTCCTGATGATCATCATCAGTTAGTCAAGTCGCACAACATTTTTTAAATTCAAACTTTTAGTTCGTATTATTCATTCAAAATTATTATTTTTTCAAAAAAAGAAACAAACCTCAACTAAACTCTGGCGACAGGGGTCATCAGGGACAAGGCGCGCCGTTTGTGGAACCAGCCACAAGCGCCGACGGAACAGTTCGCGCCATGTCCACCCGTCCGCAAGGTGGCGCATCAAAAAGGACTGAGCCAGCAGCTCCCAGGCGGAAGATGAAGATGAAGAAGGAAACGGAAGTGAGGCAGAAGAGGGACAAGCCAGACGAACAAGGCAGAACGGCCGCCACAGAGAGTCATCCGTGGCGACTACGGCAAAACGTCGGCAGGTGGGTGCCAGGCGACACACATCTTGGAAGGAAAGGAAGGAGAACACGTGTAGGAGGAGCTCGTCGCCCCCGCCCTCCCCCAGAAGGCTGCCGAGCACCGAGTCAGCGTAGAACGCCTCCTCCATCGCTCGGAGGCCTTTGGTGTGGAATTGGTCTCAAAACTATTTGAACTTTTGGTTCAAACAATTACGAAATAGTGAATTGTGTTTCAAATTAACAAGTCTGCTTTCGTGCTGAACAATGTTGGGCAGGATGTGCACAATGTTTGCAGGAAGGGTAGGATATTGCTGAATGCACAGATCCAGTGGCAGTAGAGCGATCGCCATATGGCTTCGCTCACGAGTCTGTTGTACTGACCACCATTTCATTCAGGACTTGCGCAGCTTGGTGGGGAGCACGCGGTAGCGGACAAAGTCGACGAAACGCTCGATGACAGCGACGGCGATGCGGTGCGGAAGAATAGCCACCATGCGCAGGTTCTGCGCTACGGGCGAATGGACGAGCTCCTCGTATCGCTGTGCCTCCTCTTCGGTCAGGCTCGGCGCTCGGAGGGAGAAGGAAGCCGGCGAGCCGGGCGAACGGACACCGGCCTTCTTCATGCCGTACTGCGGATCATTCTCGTCCTCGATGACGATGGTCTTGGCCGGCTTCGACAACGGCGGAGGCGTGGCGAAGACGTAGTTGAAGAGGAGGACGAGCTGGGTGAGGACGCAGAGCAGGGGCACCGAGGCCACGATAAAGACGATGACGATGAAGAGGGCCCACAGGAGGGTCGTACCCATCTCGTCCATCCAATCCACCAGATTGGCCAACTTCCATCTCAGGGAGTAGCTCTTCTGCTTGGTCTGTTGCTGCAGTGGATGATGAGGAGGCAGACGGCGGCCGCCTCGAATCTGAGGACCAGGATTGATCAGAAGGGAGCGTGCTAAGGAGGTGTAGAAGATGTAGTAGAGGGCGTGGGCGAAGAAGACCAGGTCGGCCATGTTCTTGCGCCACCCGAGCGGCTTGAGCCACCAGGGCAACAGCAGGCTGGCCGCACGGAAGGGCAGCAAGGCGAGCGTCACCACCAGCTGCAGCTGCGCGTACAGGTCGCTCTTCTTGGCACTGATGTAGTGGTGCGTCCCTTTCGTCATGAAATAGGAAGCAAACTTGCTGGTGATGGAGGGTGCACCCGTGGCTGTAGCCGTTGTTGCCATCTTGTTCTACTTTAGCTTTGGCTTTCTATTGTTGTTGTAGTCTCTTGGGACGGTTTTGCTTCCTGTTGTTAAATAATTTGAATATTTTTGTTTTTCTTCTAAGCTTGCTGGGGAAATTCTGCTGGATCTCTTAAGACTTTTAGCTTTGCTTGTGGAGTTTGCTCAGCATGGTCCATGGGCATGGGGACACCTGCAAGGCCGGCAGTGTAGGACAAGGAGGAAAACAACAGCCTCACAGGCGAACCCCAGGGCCAGGGAGAAAAAGAGGAAGACCCAGGAAAGAGAAGTTGGCGCTCTATTTTAGAGGAAATATCAGAAAAAAGTCCGTGAAGGAAAATACAAAAGAAAAAAGACAAAGGCCAACAAATCAAGAAGAACGGCTAGTCGTGCGTCAGATCGATGATGAAGCGGACGGTGAAGTTCACGAGGACAGTAGTCAGGTCTGCTGGGCTCGGTGGCACTCAGCAGCGAGCCGTTTCTTTTGGCGGGCGAGTCCTCCCCTCGCGCGCCGCCATGCGAGAGCATCTCCTCTATTCTTCCACCTGCATTTCTGCTCATCAACATCGATTCCGCTTTTTTTCAACCGAGGTACGCGCCCTTCGCCCTGTCCTTCCGCGCGTCCACACACAGGAGATTTTTTTTCTCTTGATGTTCAGTTTATTGTTGACAGCTCATCCTCACGTTTCATTGACCAAATTTTCGTCCATTAAACCGTTCTCATTTTCTTTCAATTTGTGCAACTGCGTAGATCGAGACCGGTGCCACCAAGCCCGAAGATGTCCCACCAGTTACAGCAACAGTAGCGGAGGTCGAGGCGCCACAGGACTCAGCTGCTTCCACTCCAACAGAAGGTACCTTAATGCGCACAAGTCTGACTTCTCCGGAGCTCGTTCACGCTTGTGTACGGCCTGATGTTCACGTTCTCCGTTTGGTGCGCCAGTGGTGGAAAAGGCATTGCTGCCCAGCGAGATAGTGGCAGAACTCGACAAGTTCATCATCGGGCAGCAAGAGGCCAAGAAAGCTGTGGCCATTGCATTGAGGAATCGTTGGAGACGCCGACAGCTTCCACCAGACCTGGCTGCCGAAGTCATCCCTAAGAACATCCTCATGATTGGTTCGTGCCTTCTTCTCTGTAGGAAAGGCTGTGCATTGTACTGATATGTGTTTGCTGCGCAGGTCCGACTGGTGTGGGTAAGACGGAAATTGCCAGAAGACTTGCTAAGCTCGCGCAAGCGCCTTTCATAAAGGTGGAAGCTACCAAGTTCACTGAGGTGGGATTCCATGGCCGCGATGTAGACATGATCATCCGAGACCTCGTCGATGTGGCCGTGCACGAGTTCACAATGAAGGCACGAGAGCAAGAGAAGCAGCGAGTGAAACAAGAGGTGGAGGAGCGGCTGTTGGACATGCTAGCTGGCGCACAGGCGCAAGAGAGAACGAAGACTATGTTCCGTAAGATGCTGCAAGATGGCGAACTAGAAGGAAAGAAAGTCGATTTCGAGGTGCCGCAGTCAGGCCCTGCTACGCAGATGCCTTTCAGCGCCGAGATGGGTTCTCCAGGCGTCTTTGTGCAGCTGGACAAGCTATTCGGCGGTGCTAAGAAGCAAAAGAGAAAGATGACCAT